>JBBPMD010000019.1:0-88673 GCA_038090095.1 Zangia roseola
AAGCCACAATTACTCCAGTTACTGGTGCTAGTGATATGTGTACCCCGGACCAGTTTTCCGAGTCGTTTGATCGATGATCCCTACCATCACTTACTGGTATACTTTGACAACTCGACCGGTCCTGTTCCGGATCGTTTGTCTTGCCACGGCGAGGTACGTTTTCAGCCAAAAATACTCGATCAAAGGCTGTGCTAATCTCTAACTCTCGTTGCTAGACTGGCTCGAGTCAACGATCCAACCTAACCTAGTATGAAATTGGCCATAGACCTGTCTATCTTACCATCCGGCCCGCACACCTGGGACAACAACCTTACCGTACATCACTTGAACCAATCAGTTACTGCAGGTCGGAGTAACATCCCTTGGATATGTCGCACATTTCGAGTTGGTCGGCCATATCGGGTTGCGTACCGGTTCGCCCGTGATGGGGAGGTACACTCTTGTTGATATGAACTCAGACGGAATGATCACAACCTGTGCCAACGCGGGCCTGAGGGTGATTGATCATTGAGACTCTTGCAGGATAAAATGAAGTGCGTGCCCCTCTGGTGCCTTGTTTCATCGCCCACCTCCCCCCGTGCCTCGAAAATGCTTGACGCTCGACGCCGACCGCCCAAGGCACTACGAATCTCGACGGACGTACCTCCCCTCACTAGGTACTCATCTGATTCTTCGTCTTCTTCGTCCTCCCCTACCACCCAGAGCATCACCCCTGGGATAACACCGAACACGGGCGATCCTTGGTTATTTTTCCATGTCCTCTGCATGCATGACTTCAAGTCTCCAGATCCGGATCACCTGTCATTCCACAAGGACGAAGTGCTGACCATCGTCAAACAAGAACATTCGGGATGGTGGGCGGCCATGCGATCCGACAGGCACCAGGTTGGGTGGATACCAAGTTCTTTTGTACGGCCATTGGATAGGAGCAGGATTGTGCAGTCAGACGAAGAGCCGTGCCCATACGACAGCTCAACTGATCATCCTCTCTCTGCGGTTTGTGGCCCATGGGTTCCTGTTTGCGATGATTGCAAGGTATGTACGTTCTCAGCCATGTTCCCGGCACCAATTTTCTGAAACACTTGGCCAGTTCCAACTCGTAACCCCGACAGATCTCGTTCCGTACGACTTCTTTGATGATGGACCACGGGGTTATAATTGCAACTCCTTCATGAATATGTCAGGTGCCGAACAATTCTCCGACATGGGCGATATTCGTGTCCAGAGCCCACTTGTACTACCGCACTGTCCCCAACGGCCCCTTCTATCCGAGCTTGAGGTATCACAACTCATTCGGCCCGCAAGTCCCAAGTTACGTCGTATGGCGTTGTGCAACCGATCGCGCCCATACGATGCGTCATCCCCTTTCTTGTCCACTTCCGATACCCCGCATGGAAGTCCTTCAGAGCTTATCTCTGACGAGCGTGAATCAGCTGCCACTTCCCAAGACAGTAAGTAGTTTACTCCGACGATGGAATCAAGATATTGATTCGGACAACCCTAAGTAAATGCATTGGACACCGTATCGACAGCTTTTCACTCGGCACGCCATGATCAACCCACGCGATCACTCGATCCCACAATTTGGGACTCAGACGGCCTGGCAGAACAGTTGTGTGGTTTGATGCACACCTTGTACGTCACCATTCGCAAAGACGATTGTCTCGACTGGGTGTCTAGCCGGAAAAGCACCGAAGTGACAGGGCTGCGGCGCTTCATTGATACACACAACCATATCTCCTCATGGGTACGACTGTCCGACCTCGCAGATGCCGATATAACACGACAAGCTGATCTCCTGGACTTTTGGATCCGGGTCGCCGAGGTGACTTGCTCTTGTTTCGTATTGTGCTTGACATCGTGAACTCACAACCCACCCTCCCGGTGACAGACCTGTCAAACGCTTGGCAATGTCGATACCCTCTGCGCCATCACCTTGGCATTGTCCGGATCTGCAGCGCTGTCCTCGCTCACATCTGCTTGGGCACGTTGCGCCTATCCACAGACTTTTGCGACTTTACGGAACGTGGTTGATGCCTCAAACAAGAACCATCGCCTCGTGGACGCCATGGGCACCGTAAAAGGTCCGTCTATACCCTTTGTGCGCAAATATTCGGACCGCATCAAAGAGCTACAAGTGGGTCGGTGTGGTACCTCTTCCTTCGCCGCCGATGTGGATTCGTCCGCCGTTCTGCACGATATGCTGTGTCATCAATCCTCGCCGTAGGCTTGAGGTCAAAAAGCCCACACATAGATTTATCGACGATGCCATTCGGTCGGCCAGAGCTGTGATATTCAAAACCCTAAATATGGGGAACAACGAGCTGATAGCTCATAATCGTTTGTTTAACGGGAAGTTCTAGGAGATTAATTTATAGGTTATTTGCTTATAGACGTCAAATGAACAAGGGCATGATATTGAAGCGTATATGATCCTAGACTCTAGTATAGACTCTATTTCGTGCTGACAGTGTCAACACTTGTAGTACTATTATTACCCAAGTTCAGCATGTCGCAATGTACGTTATATTACATGTGGAATGAGAGAGGGACAAATCAACGTGGGGACCATGAAGCGAGCTATAACTCGCGACTAGCAGTTACAAGCCTCGCCGCTGGTCTGAGAAGCGGCCTGCTTGTTAAGATCAACCCCCTGCCGTGCGCCGGAAGTACCACCGCGAGCACCCGTCCGTGATGATGGGGGCGCAGTGAGCGGTAGCTTCTTGGCTGTGATCGCTGAGAACATGGGACGGACAGAAAATTCATCCGTACGTACCAATGGCTGTGAACATATCTGCGACGCCCTCTCCTGTCTTGGCACTAGTTTCGCTCCACATCAGACCTTCTTCTTGAGCGTACTTCTGTGCTTCTTCTTGCGAGACTTGGCGACGCGCAGCGAGGTCAGCCTTGTTTCCGCAGAGTGCGATCACTATAGATGGATCGGCTTGGCGTTGGAGTTCCCGAATCCAGTTTCGTGCCTTCTCGAGCGATGAAGCCTGAGTGATATCATATACTACCACTGCACAATTTGCATTGCGATAGTACATAGGAGCCTGTACCACACAAGTACTATTCAATCTCGCTTCGAGGGTGGGAATTGAAAGGGACGTACGAGAGACTGTCAAGAGATCCAAGCAACCATCAGATGTCGCTGTTCACAAAAGTAAATGTGTCAACACACCTTGTACCGTTCTTGCCCTGCAGTATCCCTGGAGAGACGTGAGTTATTCTGACGTTGCACGCGCGCTGTAAACATACCATATCTCGAATTTAACTGTCGTTTGATCGTCCAGTGTGACGGTCTGTGTCAAGAACGCCGCTATGGAAAGGTGGGTGAGTGACAAATGTGTGTTCGATAGCAAGGACGTACCACCGATGGTGCTTTCTCGGTAGTCATCGAATTGGTCCTTGACGAAGCGGAGGACTAGGCTGTTCAAAGAGATGAATGCGGGCACAGCAAGGTGGGACCAACTGTACCTGGACTTTCCAACTGCAGACTCGCCTAAAAGAAATGAATAAGAGAACCCTGCATGGTTGAGTGACGCATACCGAGTAGAACGAGTTTAAACTGGAACTGTTTTGACATTGGGAAGCGAAGGAAGGGGACGTAAGGAAAGTGGTTTGAGCTCGTCGCGCAGTGGTGCAGGGCCGCAGACGTGGATTACATAATCTGTTATTCCCACGACGAGTGGACATGCGCAAAATTTGCAGGGCCCCACTTTGCTTCTTAACCGCCATCATCCCTACACTTGCTTCCTGTCCTAGGCTGAGCTACTACATCGTCCAGAAAGTTTCTTCTCAGTGTCACCATCGTCACGCACAGTTCCCTCGTCGTTGCAGATCTCGCACTGTTTGCTAAGCTCCCGCCTGCCTAGTGTCTTCCTCCCGTTTCCGTCCTTGAAAGCAACAGAAAGGAAAATAAAACTCAGAAAATGAACCGACATCATCCTTACGGCGGTTATGATGGTGGCCATAGAAGGGGTGCTACTCCCGGTGGACCGGGGGCCGATAGATCCTACAATCACAGAGGCGGCGCTCCACGTGGGAGAGGCTTCGGTCGCGGTCGCGGCAGCTTTCATAGTGGCTACGACAGCGGTCCCTCCAGTTCCTATGATCAAACTCAACATCAAGCCGACGTCAGCACATACAATAGCTACGATACGGCCTCTCAAGACCATTTCTATCAAAATGGAAGTGATAGTTACTCCGGTGCAACTCCTTCCCCTCAGTACACTTCCCAGAGCACGTCAGAGGGTTACACACAGGGTTACGGCAATTTTGAAGGTGCGCTTGAAATTGAGACTGAACACACAGTGCGAACATAGGCATTTGTCATACGTCGTCGCATCAGTTGAGCCGCAGTCAAAGCGGGGTAAAACTGGCACCCTCATTGCATTCTTCGCTGGGTATTCTTTCAATAGCCTAGCAGGCATTAAGAGCCTTCGTCGCGAGCTTTGAGCTATTCATTAGCGAAAGCAGTGAAGTTGGACGTTCCAGCAAAATGCCGGAAAATGAGTTTGCCATACGTCATTCGTTCATTGTTTTATCACGCCCTGGGCGACACGATACTTTGAGTTTCCCTAGAGAATTCTCATTCGTACTCTGCGACTAGATGCGCTACGTGCCTTCACTCTGCTTCGCCATCAACTTACTTGGTTTTCTTCTTTTCGATGTTCTTGATCTCACCGCATCAATCCCCGCTAGAAGCTTCCGATGCTAACTACGACGATGGTGGTTTTGGCCGCACTCGAAGGGTTGTCCGCCGCGAACGTGATGACAAGGTCCATGATTCCATTATTGAAGAACGCATACAGCGCGAGCGACCTTGCAGAACGCTTTTCATCCGGAACATCAAGGCAAGTCATCGTCAAGTGCAATGCATTCCATGCTTGTACCACACGTATATGCTCGTCCTGACAGTCCCATCTCTTAGTATGAAACTAATAGCGAAGATGTTCGTCGTTCGTTTGAAGAACATGGTGAAATTAAGACGTTTTTCGATCTTATTGCCACACGTGGAATGGTCTTTGTTACCTATGTAAGTAACACGAGTGACGCCGTGTATGTTTTGCTTAGAATCTTCTATTTAGTATGATCTAAGGGCGGCCGAAAGAGCTAGGGAACGCTTGCAAGGTTCTGAGATCAGCGGTCGACCTGTGGGTTTACTGTATTTGATATCCAAATCGAGTGTGACTGACGTTCCCATGGTCACATCAGATTGATGTCCATTACTCGCTACCACGGGACGATCAGAAACAAGGAGGGAGTGACCGAGAGAAAAATCAGGTAGATCCATCCAGCTCCTGTAGTTTTATATTCATTAATATCGGATCAGCAATACCAGGGTTGTCTAATAGTCACATTGAAAGATTCTCGTCAGCAGATTGACGATAACGAAGTACGTCGCAAATTTCAACAATTCGGAGATGTAAAGTCCGTAATCCCTGTTGGGGATCGCATCGAGTATGTGAACCTTGATATTGGTTACTTCCACTTGCTTATTTTTATTCAGCCAACGATATGTCGAATACTACGACATGCGGGTAAGGTATCATCTTCAATCGTCGATTGTCTTTGCTCACCCTAGCTAGAATTGTGACGAAGCCTTTGATCGGCTGCGTCATCAAGGCTTGCAAGACGGTACCATGGATATCGTCTATGCGTGGGAAGAGTCCGAGATGACTGGCCCGGCCACCCAACGGTGGGTACTCGAATGATTTTTCTGGGACAGTTATTGATATCACTTTTGGGTCAGACGTGAGTCAAGATATGATGGTGGCCGAGATTGGGAAGACCGAGGTCACGGCTTCCGTGGTCGTGGTCGTGGCAGAGGCCGTGGCCGAGGAAGTTACGATGACGGCTGGGATCGTAGAGACGACTCCAGAGATCGTGACAGGCGTGCCTTCGACGATGATTCCAGGGGTGGGCGTGGTGGTCGAGGTTATGGCAATGATAGAGGTGGTGGCTATGGCGGGGTTCGATTCGATTCGCGTCCGCCTTATTCCGCTGGGGGCAGTCACAACGAACCGACAAGCACGACGACTGCCTACGCTCAATCTTCTCTCGGTGCTCCCAGCACTCAGGTGTGTTCTCTTTCCCCATGCACGTAATATCAGTTCTTGATATGACATAGACGGAGGACCGCTTGGAACAAGCTAGAAAAGTACAACAGCTGTTGGCTGCTTTGAAGCAGCCCCAGAATGGCACCGCACCTGCTACTCAACCAGCTCCCGGTGCGATTGCTCCTCCCGCGCTCCCCATGCCACCTATGGTACAGCCTCCACCTCCCGCGGCTCCATATTACCCTCCGCCGTCAATGCAACAGCCGGCGCCCCCCTATTCAGTGATACCTAGTCAAAACACGAATCCCTACGGGCAAATGTCACAAACGCCGCAACCGGGACAAGCACCGGGAATGGGCACGTTACCGCCAAACATCCTTGCGTTACTCCAACAGTCGTCTACTCAGCAACCTCCGTTGGCACCCCAACAATCGGCTCCGCCGCAGTATGGAATGCCCCCGCCGCCTCCACAGATGATGTCTCCCCCGCCCATGTCGAGTTTACCCCCGGGTGGGCCTCAACCGGGTGGCCCAGGATATCAGCAATTGATGGCTTTCCTCGTGCGTCGTCCGCTTGTTCACCCCTGATCCTTTTTGACGTTCTCCTGATAGGCCTCTCAAAAACGAAGCTAAACAACGCATCAGTCATTGCATACCGTGCTCGTCGAGACATTTCCTGCAGCCTCAGTACCAACTGTTGAACCTATGCGGCTTGCATTTTTGCTATTTCTCGTCTCAACACCTGTAGTACGCTATTTTTATGAAATTCGTATTCCTTTGTGCTTGTTCATTGACGGCGACGGTGTGTGGGTGGAGAGAACATGCTATTTCACTGGTCACCCTTGAACCTCTCAGGGATTGACATCGGTTGTGTGACATTGGTCATCAAAAGGGACATCCTTAGCGAGATGGTAAGTCATCTCGGTCCCGCTCTACAGACACCGTGATTTCAAAACATGATCTGAAAATGACCAGCGTCCCATTCCAACCGTCAATGTCCCTCGCTTACCTCAAGGCGCAGTTTTCGCTAGCGGCGCAAGGCCTCCGAGTCCTCCGACACGAGATCTATCTACGTTCCTCGTTCGACGTGATTCCATGGGGCGTCGCTGTACACCACGTGTGCGCAGCAGGTCAACCAGTCACCTTACCAAAAGAAAATACGTGGAACGCATATCCCGCCATTTTGAATTCCTCAATAGATTCATCCATGACAAGCGTTCGAAACAGTCACTGCCAACCGCTCGATATACTGCTCCTGACGGGTCAGAGCACTGATCATCGACAAGTTTGACTCACGTGACCGCGGCCATCGATGGCCCGGAATATCGTTTGCGACGGTGTTGCAGCCTACACATGTCAATGTCCTGACCATCCATTTGGTGATCGGCGGGGCAGGTCGTCGCCAATCGGACCACTTTGCAGTATGGCACACAGGGTCAACACCGTGACACGAGCTCGTCGGACTTGGGCGCACGGACCGCCGCCGGAGCCTCACGAGGCACTTCATTTCAGAACCTTACGTCCTCGGCGGTGATTGGTTTCAGCGGACAAGGTTATCACGTTCAAGTACATCACGTTGGGATGCTGAAACACTGATCTAGACGGATATAGTTTAGCGTCGTTGCATGGAAGTAGGACGGAAGAAAAGAATCACTCTTGATGGTGTCACAAGCCATGTCCAGAAAACTCTGTTGTCATTCGACGTGTCAATGTGGATGACTCTGTGGTGTTTTTGATCCAAGGGGTGTGCGCTCGATTCACCCAACACATACACGTCGGCCGCGAGAGTGGCACTGGTAGATGATATACCCGCCGCACTTCAGCACTAGCTTCAGCAGAAAATGAGAACAGAGTGAGCGGCTCATGTATACTTTTCAAACAGGATTCCGATCAGATCTCGCAATGTTAACCCAGATCGGTCAGATGAAGAATGCTCACACCATCGAGTGCAGCGACAACAAACGGATCTCTGGTCTGGGTCTGCGAGGAAGCACTCATTTTGCGACGTTGCAGCATTCGCCGCTCGTGTCTAAAACAGTGAGTCTGCACAGATTACTAGTAATCCATTCCCGTCTAATAACGAGTTCGGAGTCATAATCATCGAGGGTCAAGCTTTAAGTCAAGATCCAGTGGGACCACTGTAGTAAGATACACTCCATCATATTCAGCTGCGATGAAAACCAGCAACTGGTCATCAGCCGCCGCGAGGAGTCGGGGCGATCAACCATGATGATCATTGAGCAGTATGACGGTGGGGTACTAGAAGGTGAGGTTCTCAGGTTGGCGGAGTACAAACCCTCCTACGCCGCACTTTGTTCAGGGTCTGCCATTTACATAACCGAGGGAACGCACATTAATTGAATTGTCCCAATGCCTCAAGTTAAGTGGGACCCAACTTCCTTTCGCAGCGAGAACTACACTCCCTCCTTCTACCACCCTTCCTTGCATTGGCGGCTCTTATCTGACTAAGGTTTTTTTTTCCCGCTCTGACGATCTTGACGCATCCCGACACTATCATGCAGGCCTTCGGATTGCTTTGTTTTCCCGTCTTCAAGCTCTTTTCTCGGGAATGGTTGTTTCAACACTGTCTCCCGATCATCATTCCTATAGCTTACCCCCATGCCCATGTCACACATGCAACCTACGACCAGCGAACGAGAGAAGAAACCTTGTTGTCTGTATCCAAGACGCCTATAAGTGGATCGAAAGCGCTGTTCGTTCAACATTTGTAAGGTTAATTATCAAATATATACATCGTTCCTACTGACACGCGGGAATGCTGTTAGGAAACCCCACTGGCAGGAAAGTCATATGTACAAAATATATTCGACTTCGTTATCGAGAGTGAGACGAGCCACCACCCGACTCAGTTGAAATACCTGATTAATTGGCGGTTAGTCCTTTCAATGTATGTTCCGGGCATGCCTTGTTGACGTATCACAGACCAATGCAGAACGCCGTGGAAGATGCATACAGTTGGCTAGCAAGTAACTATCGTCCTGGGGATCAACTATATCTATTTGGTGCGTTTTTCTTGTCCCTTAACAGGAATGCTTCGAGGTCGACGGAAACTTGGCCAGGCTTCTCTTCCGCTGCCTATGACATAAGAGCACTTGCTGGGATGATATACGAGGTGTGTTGTACAGTGCATAGGGCTAGCGAGAAACTTAGTTCACTTGCTATTTGCTTAGGTGGGGTTGATACGGGAATCCACCAGGAGACACATAACAAAGTAAATGTCTCTAGATTTTTCCTCCTTCCGAGCTTTCCTGATGATCCCCTACAGGGCGTACCAGCTCTACCAGTCGAATCGTTCCGGGCCCTCAGCACAGAGCCGGAATGACGCGAGTCAATTCAAACAGAATAACTGCTGGAAGAGTGCAAGGGTGCATTTCATTGGAATCTGGTACGTGAAAAGTCTCTCCGTTATCATTGGTGCAGCTCAGGAAGTCACGATGAGGGACACGCCATCTCCAATGAAACGCAAAGGAGAGGGAATGGTTTCATCTCCCGTGCATGCCTGCCATTTTCGACATGCCCTTGCTCTTGACGCATACCAGTCGCGCACAAGTGAATACTTACAGGGAAATCTACACTCCAATGCCAGGGATAGTGATGACCTCGACACGTATGATATCAAAGAAGTTTGGTTCACAGGAGCTCCCCTTCACACGTTAGTGACCTTACACTTATCCAATTGTATCCATCAATACAATCTGATCTTTTGTTTACTTACTTGTGAACTCGTGTCAACGATGTTAAGGGGTCATTTTTTGGATCGCGAGGAAGGCACCTCGTTCTTATGGATGCACCACGAAGCATCCGAGAAGGGTCTGGTTTTGGAGCGAATACATCCAGACTCTTTGCCTGACGACTCCTACTTTAGGCCACGACGAATACTGCTTGCACATGTTCCGCGGTGAGTTCAATGTCGTACTAAGAAGTGTCTACAATCTGTGGATTAACCTTGAACACAGCTTTCTACAGCTTCGCCGGATCCTACCTGGCCAGAGCGTACACAGCAGTGTGTTGCTTGAGATGAAGTATGAGCGCAGCAATGCTTTAATTGGTGGCATTCCGCGCGTGGACGGTTCTGATATCAGTGTCGATGGCGGGAAATGGGAATCCGTACTTTTCGATGATGAGCTTGTCAAACAACTTGTCGGTGCATCCTCCGAACAGAATCCAATTCCGTACCCAAGAAAGCTTCTGTATATGCTTCAATTCGGTAAGTACGTGGATTTGTTATGTCGTTCTCCAAGTCTGCAACCATATTTCATAGAACACGGCAAAAAACGTGTCTCGCAGGTTCCAGGTTTCCCAGAAACGTTGAAGAAGACCCTACAGGAACTAGAACATTCTGAAAAGTGGGGAGTCGAGGAGTTCGCAACGTGTTTTGCTTACTGGGTAGCATGTACGCCGTCCGCTGTAACACCACCCCATATGGCCCCTGAACTAACGTCTAAATAGTTCATGAAGGGAAGATGGATACAGATCTCATGGACCGCGAGTGGATACTTGGGGTTCTTGATCAAGCACTTAAGAAGCACGTCAATGTATTCAACACGTTCATGGTCCCTCCGCTCATCCACAACGAAGTACTTCGAAAGAAGTTTCTGACTCTGGAGCGCGTAAAAGCCATCATACAACATTTGGACGGGGAGATAAAGATCTCCTACGAGGAATATAGATTTGGCCGCTGGCCCGAGGCTATTGCTGATCTGGCTGAATGTGGTGAGCCTATCAATCGCCGGAAGTGATGATTCTTAACAATTTGATAGGGCATCATTTGGAAGTTGTGATCAAGGAGTTAAATGTCAGGCGCCCTCGGTCCTCGCGATCTAGGCTTGCTTGGATGTTACGGATGGAGGGTGAGGCACCGGTTACACCACAGTTGCCATGACACACTCAAGCGATCCCACAGACAAACGTGATCTTGTTGCAGCGCTTCGCATAATTCAAGCTCTGAGTCGAACTCCCCAAGGTAATTTTTCATCCCAGCGACATATGTGCAGACATATGCTGATACGGACAATGCATAGGCGCTGAGCTATGTTCTACTGTGAAGTCTAAGCTAAGTGAGTTGGCAAATAAAAGGGGACATATTGGCATCCTCGCTGCAGAAGCTTTGCTTTCACTGCACATCAGAGAGAAAAGTAAGCAACATATTTTCATATCTCTCCGTGTATGGATATATTAACTGTACCATAGTGCAGCACGAGACTGGGAGAGGTGAGCAGTGCAGTATGCATGAAGTCCACTTGCGCCAGTTCACCGATGTTGTAGTACAATTCTGGAACAATCTTGATGAGCGGAAAATCCAAATTGCTCTCCTCACCGCCGCCAACCAGTGGAATATGGTGAATGACCAGGATTTTCATCTTGCGAATGGTGGTCGTTGGATCTTCGAGAGTCTTTATGCTCAGAGTAAGTTATTTACTAGTAGTAGTGGGCTTTACTCATCCGTTTTGTGTGATGGTAAAAAAAGCCCAGGAGTGCCTCGGTGACACTCAGCAAGAACTACTTTCCATCCTCTTGTCTAGTGCTAAGGAGTGTGACAAGAACGAGCGGACCACTGCAACTCTCACATTGCTCAGACTCTGCGAAAGTAAGATCGCGTTGTGCAACTCTTCTTGCATGACGTTCAGTGTTCGTCAGACGCTACAATACGCACCTGGCTTTGCAACAAGGGGATTTTAGATACCTTTGTTGAGCAGTTGACAAGTCGAAGCTGCTCGTTACTGGCTGCATATGCTTTGCTCGCCTGCTTCAAGCACGGTAAGTCGCCACATGTTTCAAGCTCATGAAACATCTAACACAATATGGGCCGGTCAGATGACATGAAGAGCGTGATAGAAAACAATCCTCGTGTTCCTGGATATCTTGTCGGTATGCTTAGTAGGGATAGGTTTAATGATTGGCTGGGTCAAATCGAGGGATATCAGATCCTGGGTAGATTTATGAGAGATGGTGATTCTTCCGCACTTCCTCAATGAGACAACTCATCTTTTTCACCCAGGTCGACTGAGGGATCAGTTCGTGGAGCGGAATATGTTGCAAGTCCTCGAAGACAAGCTGTATACTGGTCAAGACAAACATGTTTGGAAGACACTGGCATACCCGCAATCAAATCTCTTGCGATGCTTTGGTCCGTGTATTTATAAATATTTACTCTTGTCACTGAGCGGCCACAGAGGACGACGACTATTGGACGAAAAAACTTGTTGATATAAGTTTGGAAAAGATGCACGATAAAGCATGGAGCATCCAGAAAATCGGAGTGGCCATTTTCGCTGCATTGGCTCTGACAGGTGGGTGGGTTGATGGTGCAAGTGTGTGACGTCTTCATACCCTCTTTGAGTAGAATCCGGTGTGGATGCCATCAAAGATCATACAGGTGATGTCGTCAAAACACTTTTAGACATCACCACCGGCAGATCCGGAGACGCCAGGTAGTTTCTCTGGATGTGCCCTTAACAGGGTGCTGACTCACGTCACAGACTATGCGACTTTCTCGGACCCGCTTGTGCATTGCATATCTTGTCTGAGCACAGTGAGTTGACAGGTTCCAGCATGTCTCCGAGAGTGTGCGAACTGCATCCCTCTAGAAATACTCCGCGGGTATGTCCGCAATCTTGACCAGTTTAATGAATGGAAGCGAGCCTATCTTCCACACAAAGACGAGCATCGAAATGACTATCTTTACGATGTTTTGCCTTGTGCCGCCTATGGAAAACATGAAACATTCGGAAACAAGGCACCTTGGCATGTTAAGTCTCCAACCCTAGGTAACGAATGGTTTACCTCGGCCCTCGCTTAGAGCACAGAAGCTCAACTGCTTGACAGGCGACGTTCAACGTATCCTCAATGAAGCGATAAGTGCCATAGAGAAAGAGTTTTCAGATGATGGGCTTCCGTCCGTGCAAGAAACCCTTCCACCACGGATTCGGCATTGGCGTCGTCCGGTAATCATGACCTCATTCATCACATGTTTCATTGTTTATGCACCAATTATCTGCACTGCTGGCGCGA
Organism: Zangia roseola; assembly: GCA_038090095.1. Classification (NCBI taxonomy): domain Eukaryota; kingdom Fungi; phylum Basidiomycota; class Agaricomycetes; order Boletales; family Boletaceae; genus Zangia; species Zangia roseola. Next base: position 13,094 of record JBBPMD010000019.1, read on the forward strand.
TTGTCGTGACATGTGACATTGGGTATCGTGTTATTTATGGCGGTATGGCGTGAGTGGTGTACACTCTACATCGTTCGTGTTGGGGATTGACTAGTTGTGGACAGCTGTGTCAAACGCATCTCTGGGCACTTTGACCACAGGGACCAGGATCAGGGGGATGAGAACGTTGAAGACGACAGTGTTCCTGGGCCAGCCGAGATTGTTGCCGCTAGTGCATGAGGTTACCTAGACTCGGCAACATATCCCTGGCAAATCACTCGGCCACAGTTTGTCGCAGGCTCTTGATAGTTTTCATACAGAATATATAGATAGTACTTGTGACTACAAAGACGGACATACAAACCAACCACTACACTGAGTACTTTATGGTCGTGGTTGCTTTATAGCCTCCCATGCAAAACTAGGAAGCTTCATGACGGCACTCTCGATTCCTATCCAGAACCCAATGACGCCTCCAATAGGATTCCCTTTCGCGCGTTCAAAATACTTTTTTGAAGTCGCGATTGTAGGGTTGAACATGCTCTCCTCATACATCTGCCGGAAGATATCTCCCCGGTTAAAGAGTGACAAGGGAAGCGCCACAACCTCTTTGACAGCTTCACCTACCAATGCACCCAGAAGAGCACAAAGCACTCCTCCCGGTCCATATTGCCTATCGCCTTCCGCCGCCGCTTTCTTCAACCTTCCCAGAATCGCCATTGCTTCAAGTCCAGTGTTCAATCGTAACTTGCCACCACGAGAGGTGAACGCGTCAAGGTTGTCAGAGAGGAACTGGAATGTGAAAGCAGAGCCAGGGGCTTCTTCGTCCATGAGTGAATTAATGCATATTGCCATGAGTATAAAACATACTATAGTAACCAATGACTTGGAGAGCCGTGCTGGGCGCGGGGATCGTAAAAGAAGGTGCTAAAGCGGAGGCTGGGTTATTATGCGGACGGTAGCATGGCATGCGCATTGTGTTCGGACTCCGAGTTAGCACATGTAGGCTGTGGTGGTGACATCCAACGCATGCCATAAAGACCCTGGCAGAGTATGCAACGAAGAGTGGGGATCTATTAAATGAAGACTAGCATCGTGTGGACGATGAAGGGGTTGAAGGTCGTCTCCTGCATTTATCTAAGCTCAAGCAACCACCGTAATTACCCGTTAGTTCAACGAGGCCAAAGGTAACCAAGTGTAAGAGACGAGAGGCTAAAATAAAATGTGTACAGGATCAGCAGAAAGTGGGCTTGTGACTCCTTGGGCCAGTGAGTGGCCCGCACTGCCGTGATCCAAACGAATCAATTATATAGTTGCTACTCATGAATCTGATCGATTTATCGGATATAGTTTAGCGTCTTTGTGACCTACGCTGGAGACGGAAGGAGGACTCAATATTAATGATATCCTCATGGTGTACAACGACGACAAAAATGACCGTTACTAGTGCTCTACTCTGATTGGATCCAAGAAACACACTTCAACTCTACAACGTGGCCAATGCATACACGTCGGCCGCGAGGATGACGAACCAGATAATATACCCCGTCGTACTCGAGATCCGGCCGTTGCTAAAGTCGATCTCCCTCTCTTGGAAACCAGATTCCTTATTTGTCTGGGTATCCGTCGGGGTGACGTCGGGTTGGAGCCTAGTGCCGAGTTGCCCTGGTGATACAGATGACGGCGACGCTGCGTCTGACTTGACGGACATGATGCGTGACGACGACGTGAGATAGATGAGTGGGAACACGATGAAGGGGAGCGTGATGGACAAGACGACCTGACTTCCGACCAACAGCGCGTTGATTCCGTTCTCGCCGACGACGCACGCGACGACGACGGAAGGGATAAGTCCAAGCGTGCGCGTGATCAAGCGGCGCAGCGTTGGCTAATAATATCCGTAAGTCACAGAACGGGGGATGGGGTGAAGACGAATACCGAAACTTTCCAGCGCAGAAAACCTTCAGAGACGCTCTGACCAGCCAGAGTAGCAATTATAGATGCGCTCTGGCCCGAAGCCAGCAGAGCCAGAGCGAACAAGAGAGCGGCACCTACGTTTACGATTAACAAAGAAAAGAAAGCACTCAGGTGGGATACACTTGCCTTTTCCAATCGAGTCTTTAATTAACGAATGAGCATCGAACAAGCTCGCCGGGGATTGGCTCCCGTATGCGCCGGAATTGTAATAGAAAACGGCACTGGAAAGAATAAGGAGTCTATAACCAAGCGCTCAGCACAATGTCGAGCAAGCTGACTTCTTAAGACCTACGCAGAGTTGATGACAACAGCAAAGCCCATCAGACTTATGATAACATCAGCCATGCCGTGGTATATATGCGATCTGACAAAGTAGAGTGCGTTGTTCTCTCGATCAGCGTGGGACAAGACGTCGCGTGGATATCTAGCCTCGTCCGAACGGGAAATACTGAAGAGTCTTCTCCAACTGAGCCTGCGACGTATGGATCGAAGGATACGCTGCGACAATGTCATCTGAGACGACTCTGACGACTCGATTTTTGGTAAGCTTGGGTCTTTCGTTAATCTGTCCTGGGTTGCGAGATGTGATCCAAGAAAGAGACTGTGCGGCATGACGGTGGCACCGATGATCCCCACAGCTGAAACCGCGATGAGAACAAGTATAGAAAAATAGAATAGTACGAACAGGTATAGAGTGAACCGTTTGCGACCAGTTCTTTTGACGGAACGTATCCAAAAAACGTATCTCCCCAGTTGATGGGTATTCTAGATAAAATGAGCATCATGCAGATAAGTATAGACAGAACCTTCAAAAGCAGTTAGACATGCCGCTGATCGAAGATGAATTCTTACCATCGCGGCGATAATGGCCTCGAACAATCTGACTGGCCTGCTTTTCAAAGGGTTTTTGATCGCAAGGATCAACAGAACGTCACTGGCGGTCAGCAAGACACCCGCCCATAATGGCAGCGCAGGAAACAGGAGGACGAGCGCGATCCCAGATCCCAGTAATTCTGCCAAATCCGTGCTGATGATAGCAATCTCAGAGAGAGCGTAAAGGGGGTAAAGAACGCCCCATCGCCACAACAACGTGTGTCGCGGTCGACTGTGAAGTAACAGACGGCAGTGTGAAGCGAGATCTGCGTCGAAAGTCAACCTTTACACCGTACGAACAAAGGTCGGCTCACCAAGACCTGTCACCACCCCTAACCGGGCCGCGAGCACCTGTACAGGATGGTCCAGTGATCCGTGATGAAATCAAAGGGATCACTGACCTGTAAAAAGATGGCGAAGATGCCAGAGAGGAGAACGACGAACAGCAGGGCGTATCCATACTGCGATCCGGCCTGCAGATCAACACTCCAATTCCCACTGGATCGCAGCACCAATTAGTCCGATGGAATGATAAGACGTTCAGTTTGAATCACTCACGGGTCGAAATAGGCTACCGCGCATACGATGCCTACGCCTGTGTGTTTAGTCGCATGGTGGTAAACCCGCCATCCGACGTGATGGAGTTTTGTCGACCATCCCGTTCTGGGGTGTGTAGACTGGTCTTCAGACGGAATCGCAGCAGCAGACATGGCAAGACGCAAAACGACAGCACGGGGGTGTTACAATTTTAAAGGGTGGGACGTCGCCGCTCCGTGGGGCTGTGCTCACTTCATCCGGCAATGTCCACAATGATACGTATGTACTCTACATCTCGTCAAAAATCGGAATCAAACACGCCATCCTTTCCAATCGCGGCCAACTCATCTTCATCAAGCAGGCAAGACGCGAGTATCTGCTTAAGCAGACTTCGATATGCTAGTTACGATGTTGGGCACTGGTAGCTACGTACCTCCATGTCTTCCTTGTTTATGGGAGTCACAGCTGGAATCGATCGGATCGTCGGATCGGACGAGGATTTACTTGTGTAGGGCACGGTAGATCCAACTCCCGGGACAGTAATAGGCACAACCACATTGGCCCGTGGGGGTGAGGTTTGAAGCGGCGTAGGGGAACGTGCCACAACCTTTGCATTCCGCAAGGGCCCGGGTCGCGTTTGCTGTACGGGTACTGTAGGACTGCGGACACTCGTATCAGTCAATTCCGCAAGCTCGTCACCATCCAAGAGGCCATCCGCATATGCCTGAGTTGGTCCAGCTTTAACATGGAACACGATGTCAACACAAGTCACCTTGAGGTCATCATCCGCCAGGTTGACAGATTGAACGGGCAAGAGACGTTGCAAGGTTTTTTTCTCGAGACTTTCCCAATCCCGTTCTGGAACCGTTGGCTTGGTTGTCCCAAGATTGGCGAGCCGATCAGCAGCCTCGTTCCCTTCAATTCCGACATGAGCACGAACGTGTTCGAACTCGACTTTCTGGGAGGTCTCCCGTCGCACGTGAAGAAGGGCAGCCAAATACATGATGAGAGCACGATTTTTGACTGGTTTCCTATCAGAAGCCACGAAGCCGTTCCACACCCATTTAGAGATCCACGAGGTGACACCTGACCAGAAATATATTGAGCGTTCGGAATAGTAGATAGTGGAGTCAGTTACATTGGATAGCATAATTAGAATCGGACTTGATGAGAAGTCGGTGTTTGAGGTACGGGGTTGTCTCGAGTAGACGGACGATTGCCTATATGTGTATTGAGCTGATGGAGGTGGAGGAAGCAGGACAAGTCTGACGATAAGTTCGGCCCGGTTGTTCGTCTGATCGCCAGGACATCGCTCCGATATATTCCTTGAGAGTTGTTGGAACGTGAACTGGTTGAAGATACAGGAGACATACCGAGGATCGCCATGGCCCCACCAGACACCAATTCCGGCCATGGCACCAGGTTGGCCATTGCCTTTACAAGCGCCATCGCAGTATACTACATTTTCATGTATTTTTGGTTCGGCTACGACGATGGCTCGACTGGAAGATGCAACAGGCACACTATCACGGGTAGCGGAGGTGCGTGCTATGCTTGTCTTTGCAGCGATCCACTCGAGGGCTTCAGCCTCTGTGTCGAGTTTCTTGTAAAGAGCACCTGAGAAGCCCTTTACCTGGGCTTCACAATCGGCCCTAGTTGTGGTCAACGATGGCAGGGGTGATGATTTGATGCATACCAGGAGAGGTAGATTCCTGGTGCACGGCCTATCCGGACCGCGTAGTAGCCGGGTTTTTTAGCCTTTGGCATGGTGTGACGGACGGTGGCGTGTGTTGCTAAAGCTAATAGCCCAGATGAAGACAAGGAGCGGGCAGCCAGCGTGATGAGTGTTGTTTTTTACAAAGAAGAGTTGCCAAACTGAGACAGTGTCTTGTGCCCGATTTGGGGGCTGCCTTGTGCTCGGTTCCAACTAGATGCTGTATATAACATGCATCCCATCCTCGATACAAGACAAGTCGACTTCTCATCCATCCGTCGCATTCTCGGCATATCCATCTTCGCCGATCTCATCATAAAATCATAATCATGTCTTCGTTCAACTACGCCCCACCCCAATCACCCACCTTTGGGCTCTTCCCAAGTGCACCCTGTGCACCCCACGCATTCTCAAGCGTGCACGGCAATCCTCGTGACTCGCATGCCATGTACACCTCGCTGGGCTCTTCCATGGGCTTCCAGTCAGGTCCACAATCACACAAGAGCGGGAGCATCAACCCGCTGAAGAAGCTGTTCAGAAAGTAGATGGTGATGGGATGGATCAGTGTAGCATAGTGTATCATTTATTTACTTTGTATCCATTTGTTTTCTTTTCGACCGGACCGGCAAATTCCGTATAGATCGTACTTTGCTACTGCCATGGTTCCTTCGCGAGTCTCCCAAGCAAGCAACATTCACTCTGTATACGCCCTTTCTCTACTCTCAGAGTACAATCATACTCTCGACTCTCTCCCCCTCGACCTCTCCCGCAACTTTGCTGACCTCCGCGAACTCGATGCCGTCCTCTCCTCCTCCATGGCCTCCATTATTGTCAAGATCACAAACCTCACTAAAATAATCGAACAAGGCGCCTCCACAAAGCAGGACCGTCTTATTCTCCTCGCCGACATTGCTGACGAAGCCGCCCGCCTCAAGCTCGGTGGCGAGGACAAGATCCGTGTCGCCTGCCAGGCCACAGACAGCCTCAAGAGCCATATAGACCACATGCGTCTCCTCCTTGGAGAAATTCATGGCTTCGACGTCTCCCTCTTGAACAGAAGAACCACCTACCCTCACATCTCCTCCCGCTCTTACATGCCCATCCCCGAAACCTCGCGTCGCAAGAGAGGCAACTATGGCTCAATCATGAACTCGGCTCCAGACGTCAGTCCCACAAAGCGCAAGCGCACCACCCGCGACGATGACGTTGACATTGGCGGCAAGTCCCCTCGTAAGGAGAACAAGCTGGGTGAGGCAGGGTCGTCGAGGTCTCGTAATGGCGCACGCTCCAGAAAGTACGTCTTTCTCGCTATCCTGTCTATTTTTGGTTGACCTCTGTCTTCAGACCGGATCGCGCTCCCTCCCCATCCGAATCGGTCCTCTCGGTCACCTCCCATATCCCAACAGCAACCTCTCAATCACACGCCAACAACTCCCGCACCTCGGCACACCCTGGCCGGGGTGGTAACCCTGCCAACAAAAGATCAAAAACCTTGGCCGCCTCACAGTCATACGACGATCCCGTCCCAAATGGCTCAACAGCGCGCAGAGACGGTTTTCCTGGGCCACCATCAACAACTCACCCGTCCCTCCCACTACCATATACTAACGGCGCCAACGGTCTGCACAACTATGACTTGTCCAACGGTCATCCCTTGACAAATGACTGGTCTGGTCCACCTCCCCACGCACAACTAGAAGGTCCAGGAATGCCTGTGACCCGTAATGCCCACACTGGTCTGTCGATAGGTCCTGCGAACGTCATGCAATCAATCTTGCCCATGGGTCCGTCAAACGATCATCCAGCAAGTGCAGCGGCAGACACAGCCACAGAAGCCGGCGAGGGTGAAGGCGAAGGCGATGATCGGACATACTGTTTCTGTGATGGCGTCAGCTACGGACAGATGATCGCATGTGACGACGAGGACTGCGAACGCGAATGGGTGCGTATTTGCCTTGCATGGCTTATCAGACTTGACCTGACTCCGGACATGCTTTCCAGTTCCATCTCAGCTGTATCGGTTTGGCCTCGGTCCCGGACGGCTCGTGGTTCTGCGAAGCGTGCAGAGCCAAGCAAAAGAATGCCAGGCGTGCCGCGAGGGGAGGCAAGAAGCGTGTCGGTGGCGCGCGTTCAGGCGGGAAAGCTGCAAATAACTCTTGACATTATCACCCTGATTTATTATTCACTTGTAATTGCGAACCGACTATATGGTTGACCCAGCTCCCCTGTTGTGTCTTTAGAGAAGTGACTGTTCTACGGTACTTGAAATTGTGACTAGACTCTGCTGAAGTGGCGAGACAACGAATTCAGATGATTGGTTGCATGCAAAAAAATCTCGGCGGCTCCATTGCCATCGACAGAGTGCTGTACAATAATAAAAAAACGAACACGAAAACCTCATACATGGTAAAATAGACCTCAGCGCCTTTTAGATCCCCGACTATCATCCAAGCCTGGTGACATGCGACGCTTTCTAATCGGAATGGTCAGATCATCATCGGCACGATCACGAGAAAGAAAGAATAGCGCACCTGCCATGCCCGCGATCTTCCGGTTCTCGCGACGGCGTCCTCGTACTGCCGTCCTTGGCAGTCCCACCATAATCCAAACCCTCAACCGCGGGCGCATTCCCGTCTCGGTCCTTGTACCTATTTTGATTCCGGGGTCCAGTGGGGACGCCAGGGGGTAACGGCGAGGCCGGTCTCGCAGGTCCTTGCGGTGCTGAAAGAAGCGGTGAGGATCGTCGCGCTGATAACTCGTTGGTAGCAAGTGACGTACGACCATCGTATCTTCCCCTTCCGCGACCAATGAAGCCCCCCCGACCACGTAATCCCTGCGCCATCGCCCTCCCACGGAACTGGGCAGGCGGCGCGCCGCGTCCTACGTGGCCGGGTGTTGGCGTGGGCCCCTGAACGGGCGTCTGCACAGGCACTGTCACGGGCGTCGCGTTGCCCTCCATGCCACCGTACATGCCCTGTCCCATTGGCACTTGCTCCTGCTCAAAAAGGGACAACGCGGTCACGGAACGCGACGGATATTCATTATGTGTTGTATAGCTAGAAGTAAGAGGGACTCATCCATACCTGCATACCATAGTCAGCATTCATCCCCATTCCCATCATGCCGGGTCCTGGGCCACCTCCAAATCCGTCCTGCATGCCCAACTGTACACCCTGTTCGGATGTGCCATTCGCCACGACTGGTCCTACAGCGCCGGGCCCTGGGCCATCTTGCATCATCGGGCCTCCACCCTGCATCTGCATTCCCAAGTCACCGTTCATACCCATGCCCATCGACATGTTCATCGCTCCCATGCCAGACATGTCCATCATTGGGTTTATCCCAACATTGGCGCCCATCATATTTGCACTAGAGTTGCTGTTCATCATCGCGTTGGCACCCGTCATCACCATCGTACGCAAGTCTGGAGGCAACGCTGTGAGTTGATCTTCTGGCATGGCGGCAAAGTTCTGCGCAGAAACGTTAGCTGCCATAAATGGAGGAAATCGTCGGGCACGCACGAGGACGTTGGTTTTGAGTACGTTTGCAAGTTCGCCTAGATCTCGTCTTCTGTAGCAATATGCCTCCCAAGACATCTCGTCGAACCCATAGTTGAACCAGTCGCTGATATCCGAGCCTGGCCGACGCCATGGCTTTTCGGACATGGCGCTAAGATCCACGTCGAGGATAGAACGACCGTCAAGAATTCCAGATAAGTCCGGGTTTACTGAAGGATGTGAAGGGGGTGCTGTCGCAGGAGGGAGTGTGGATGGATCTGGACCTTGGTTTGGGTGAGGATCTGGGGTAGAAGAGGAGGCAGTGGGGGGTATGGAAGGAGTGGGTGGTGGTGGTTTTGCTGGAGCACCTCGCTCATGAGGTGTATATTCGGTGGTAAGTTGCGAGGGTAGTGCTTCGAAAATGTAAGTATACGAGGAGAGACAAGAAGAGCTGATGTACGTTTACTCGGTTGGGTTGTAGGACGGGGCTGAGGTGGTCGCACTGTAGCGTTCTGTTGTCTACACCAATATGAGCACCGTGGAGGCTAGCTAGGACGGGGTATGCTCACCGGAGATCGAGAGAGCGAGGGGTGGGTTCCATGATGATTTCGATATCCTAGAAACCGACTGTGAGCGCGTTCATGGAGCGCGTCGCGGAGCACGTACGTCCTCATCGCTCTCCTCCTCGTCCGCCACGTCGTTTTCGCCGTTTTCGCCGTTTTCTTCTACGTTTTCCGGCTCCTCCTCTTCGTCGGATGATAGACCGAACGGAGGCTCTTCCTCAGCCTTGGCTTCCAAGTTCTCGAGTACGCCGTTGGACGGTTTCACCGCCTCGACTGGGACACTGTAACAGAGAGATTTCAACAACGCACGAGAGCTCACCCGGTCGAGAAGAACTCACGGTTGCGACACTGGTGATCACGCGGAACAGCAGATTTGTTAAGAAAATGGATAGTATTGAGCAAACAAAAAAAATACAGCAGACGAGGACTCGTTTCCGGAGCCTCGAAAGAGGTCGAGTCTGTTCTTACCAGAGGTCGGTAGCACCGTCGCGTCCGTCTCACCATACAAAAAGGCATCGTCGTCGTCCCTGGTGTAGGCCGAGGTCAATACTGAACGGGGGGTTGTGCTAGAGAACGGACGGACATCACCCGAGGCAGAATATCAATACACTTCGAAAGTAAGAAGACAAAGTCCGCGTGACAAAATCGTAGTGTTACGCCATGTGACCTAGTATCACACTTGAACCTCTTCTTCCTCATATAAATGCTTGCCCGCGTCACTCCTCGTATCTTCGTCCGCACGTATGCCGTCTCTGTCGAACCCCCCGTCGTGTACGAGGGAAAACCCGTCCCACGTCGCTACGGCGAGCGCAAAACGCATCTCTACAGCCAGTACACGCGCATGCTAGTTCAGAGCACCGACGCACCCATTCTTTTCCTCCAACACAAGGACTTTACCGCTCGCAAAATGCAGGACCTCAGACGCGAGATCGAACTCGCTAGCGCGCGATTTGCACCTTCGTTGGCAGCGCCGTCACCGTCACCCGTTCCGGCAGAGCCCCCGACGCTCACGGTTATGCGGACGTCTATATTTGGCGTCGCATTGCGCGACTTTGCGCCTATAGACGCGGACAAGACGACCGAGATCGCAAAACTTGTCGAGGGGGGATTCGCGGTCCTCACGTTGCCCTCGCTCAGTCCACCACAGCTCAACGCCATCATCCGTGCCATTGATCGCGTAGTCCCTCCGAAGAAGGGCCAGGGAAAAGAGACAGAGGCGAAGCCAAGGAAAGGAAAGGGGAGAGAAGAAGACTCGGACTGGATTCCTGGGAGACCCGCCCCAAGGGTCAAGCCGGTGCTGTCGCCTGAACTCAAGGTGATGGGTGCACTCATCGAGGGACGCATCTTCTCTTCTGTCGGAGTCAAGGACGTCGCAAAACTACCACCGCTTGATACTTTGAGAGCCCAGATTGTGGGGCTGCTCAGTTCACCCGCAATGCAACTGGCAGCTGTGCTCAGCGAAGCTGGTGGGGGCAAGCTGGCAAGGACGTTGGAGGGCTTCAAGAAGGGATTGGAGGAGGGGGAGGCACTATCATCATAGAGTCGACGACCATGCTTACATTTATGATCTTATATTACCCTACTAGCAGAAATGTCACTCTTGCAAACAAAACTCCCAGGTCCGATCTTCCCCTCCTGCACCGGTCCCTCCCTGTGCTCTCTCGCCTTTTGTCATTCGGTGCTCGTAACCTTTCCACAAATCTCTATGGAACGCAAATGATCGCAAAAGTTTATACCGAGGGTTGGGCTCCTCGCTAGTCCTCGTAGGTTTGGGGGGTGATTTGGCCAGGCGGGGAACATCCCTGTAGAAATGTCAACTACGAAAACCCACAGCGTCCACTGAATAAAACATACCATGCAGTATATGGCGGAACGTTTCGGAGTGTGATCAGCACAGTTCCTCTGCACCCCCCAGATGTTGAGGTTGGCACCATCTCAATGTCGGATCCAGAGACATTATCTTCTAGAGATTCCTCGTCATCCTGCTGGCGTGTTCGCCTACGAGCAGGGTGAATCGAGGGTATCGATCCAAGCGCCAAGCACTTTGGCGCACACCGCAGAAAATCCAATACAAGACGTTGATTAGACAGAATATTCCTATCCTGGTCAGTGATGCCCTTTCCTTGATACGCGCACGATGAGCGACACGCATCCACACCGATCCAAACGCCTACCCGCATGCGGAAAATTCCATACGATCCGATCCCAACGTTTCCCTTTTAGCACTGCATGACGTTGCAGCTGCGTTGCGTCGACGCCAAACACGACGTGCACCCCGCGTTCCCGGATCGTGTGCACGATCGCAGACGCATCTGGGTATTTGGAAAAACAGGCGTCTTCCGAGTCGTACGACGTCGCGGTGACGTTATCGGGGACGAGATGCGCGAGAGAGGGAGGCGGATCGACGACGAGCGCACGGGCGAACGAAAAGTTGCCCTCGCCGAGGAGAAGGATTTTATCGGTGGGCTTGAACGGCACGGTTCGCGTGGGATTGGCATTTTGATGTTGGATCTTGGACTTGACTGGTTTTCGCTCGGCGAGTTGGGCAGCGTGTTCAGCCTTGGCTTTGGCTCGAAGTCTAGATTGTTGTGATTGAAGGGTGGCTTTGAGGGATGCTTTCTTTTTGGCCATTTCAAAGGTAACTTTGGAGGCTGTGCAGGATATAACATCATTTCAGTCTATTGTCCAATGTACGAGAAAAGACACGAGAAAGTATGCACAGGAGAGTATGGTATTGTGAGCAAGACGATATCAGTAAACCGAGAGACAACAAGCACATGAACCAAGCATGCACAGGAGATTAGTACTTAATGTCCAATTTACGTCTGATTTGAATGAATGGAATGGGGTTGACCAGCAACTTACGAGCGACTGCGTTTCTGGGGACGTTTGGTGTCCCCATCAACCTCGTCGTCCGCGTTCGCCGCCCTCTTTCTCTTGCTACCCTGCTTCCCCTGTCTGCCACGCTTGTTCGCCAACAGTGCTATGGCACATTCGTCATCCACCTCGATCTTCACGTTCACCGATCTCCTTGCAACCCGCTCACTCCTACGACAGCCGTTCGCAGGCGCGCTCGGCTCGCCTTCCTCGACGTCGGCACGCCCGTTCACGTGTGAAGCAGTGCCAGTCCTGGTCCTCCTCGACTTCTTACTGGCCCCACTCCCATTAGCCATAGGTATTGCGTCATCTTGAGCAGCATCCTCTCTCGCGAGAGCTCTTGGCTTGCCCTTGTTGACGTTGGCACGCTCCCTGCGGCCGCCGTTCCCATTACCCGTAGGAATTGTGTCGCCCTGATCAGCTTTGCCTTGCGCGAGAGCTCTTGGCTCGCCCTCGTCGACGTGGGCAGGCACCGTCGGAAGGTTGTCATCCTGACCAGAATTGCCCCCAGCGGCCTCTTCACGTTTCTCGGGCGTCGTCTGAAGACTGCATGGAAGCCATTGGTCCGATCTACCGACGAAGAGAACAAAAAAGTGAGTGTTAGCATGACGACCCCCCAAGCAGGCATACACGTACAAGAAAGCTGACAGCGGAGGGGGCTCCGATCCAGCTCTTTCGCACTGGCCTTTCATGTACAGCCATTTGTCTACACCCTTCGCCTTCCGTACCGCCTTCAAATACTTGACCCGCGCCTTGCGCTCGTTTTTGGGCATACGACACGTCCCGTCCCGCCACTCTGGGTGCGTCTTCAGGTTATTGGCATATAGCCCCTCCAAGCGCTCCCTTATGAGGGAACTTTTGTACTGCATCGGGATGTATTCGACTTGCAGGTGCTCGGCATGTTCGAGCAAGCGTTCCTGTCGATCGCATTCTTTCTCCAGGCTTTGGGTCATATCTATGACTCTGTGAAGCTCGAACATGGCGTCGCGGAGGTCCCCGTTGGTGGGGATGTCGGCACTACTTTTGTCGTTGGCGCCGTTACTGGAAGTAATAGGTCCGAAAAAGGCACCGAACACTGATAACAATTTCCCGGAGATGCCGATTTGTTGATTGTGGGAGGGACCAGCTATTGGACCAGCTATTGGACCAGCTAACCGGCAGAGAAAACGAGGTGAGTCGTATACCTGACGTGCGCAAGGGGCTGATTTACCTTTGTCATCGCGAGGTCCGTCAGCTCCGATTTGGTGGTTCGCATTGGAAGGACCAACAGTTGGCCCAACTAAGTGACAGTAAGCAGGGTCAGTCGTAGGATTGACGCACAAGGAGATCGCTTACCATCATCGGGGTGACGGTTGGAAGGACCAGCGACCGGACGATCTAAGTGCCAGAGGAAGCGAGATCAGTTGTGAACTTGACGCGCACGAGGATCACTTACCTATGTTAGAATCACGTACAACGGCATTGATTTTACAGGCCACGTTGAAAATATTAGCCACGGGCTCATTTAACCGGTAGGGTAAAAGAAGTGAGTCGCAAGCTTGACCAGCAAGACCTTCCCGATCGTCATCATATTCCTCGGATTCGGAATCTTGACACTGAGGCACGGCTTCCGCATTGTCAGTGTCAATGCGGGACAGAGCTCGGCCCTTGCCTGAGGTTAACAAACATTGAGTCGCGTTGCTTAATCCTAATGATGGGTATCTGCGTACCCTTGTCTGTCCAGGAAATTGTATGAACTTGTTCATCTAACCAACACAAAAGAGGGTGAGCGATAGCTTGGAGCTTGACGAAGGCATCATTCACCTTCGGAAACATGACCACACAGAGACAGCGACGGGGAAGGGGAAATCGCTTTTTGTTTGCCCTTCCCTAGAAGAGGAAAACGTGTGATGAGCGGAGGTTGGTAAACGATGACGACAAACTGCGAGGACGCAGTATCTACGTACCCTTGTCTTGCCTTATTCTTGGTTCGACAACGGGTTCTTCTAACAGAATAAATAGATCAGTCATACATTCGAGAGGGAACGAAGAGATCATTCACCGTCAGGAAAAAGGTGGCGAACGCATTCTACAATTGATGCGGTGCTGCTGGTGGAGACGGGTGGGGAAGGGGAGATCGCTTTCGCTCTTCCTTGATCTAACACGGAGTGGATAAGTGATAAGTGGCGATTGCTAAACGAGGGATGTCGACGTACTCTGGCCAGCACTCGTGCAAGATTCTGGTGAGGGGGGACGCTCAGGCATATCGGGTTCTTCTTGCCGATACCATTCTTGGGATAACTCGGTAGAGGCCCGCCTCGGATTCCTGAAGTTCAATAGCATGAGTATTACTCGCGTGTGACGATCATGGGAGAGATACGTACTTGGACATTGGTGCGCCATTGTGTTCACGTCTAGTTAGCTTGCGAGGGTTTGAGGATACTTGTTTCATTTTGTGGTGGGGAGACGGAGTCAAAGTGGATCGTGGAGAAGTCTGCTCGTTGGGTCAGCTTTTAAACCACGTCGGAATTCGTTTGTCCACAAGGTGTGGAACGACCCACTGGTCAAGCGTCCGCGCTTGCTTTGTTGTGGGCAGCTGATCCACCAATGCCGAACAGAAGGTTACCACCTGTCAAACGGCCGGTATTGTCCTCCACCATGGACCCGTAAACCACGGCGGCGTGTGGTCTGAGACGATATTTCCCCTGGAACGAGGAGCTTCCGTTTCAAACCACACACCAGTATGTCGTAACCCGTCAGTCAAGGTCATGCCATGGTTGCAAGCTCAAGCACGGATAAACGGTATTGGTCCATCAGCCGCTTTGAATGTGAAGCCCACAACTTTAAAAATCACTTTGTGTCAGTTTCAAAGACTTGCAAGGGCATGTCTTGCATGTCCACGTACTATGTCACTCGTAGCAGCGACAGTGTGAAAGTTGACACCAAGAACGAGGCGATACTCCGATGTACAACAACCTGCGGAAACAAAGGACAAATCAAATGTCACCAAACGGAAGATGGATATCGTAGAAGTCAGACCCGATCCTTGTGGAAGGTTCGTTCAAAGCAAACGACATCCGAGGTCATTCCAATCCCACTCGCTCCCAAGAAAGATGGAGCGCCTGTAATGGATCTCGACAGCCCGGAGCTGGATAATTGTCACTAGGGTCAACCTTCCAAGTTCATAAAATACTTCCTGCGCTATCGCACGCCAAAGAACGTCCAGCGATGGGGGCCAGCTCGATCTCGCTACCCCCGCCTCACCGCGTCCGGGTGTATCCACTCCCGCGAATGTTGATAACCTCAAATACAGCTCCCAACACAAAGGAGGAAATCTCGGTAATGGGTATGGTCCTTCTCAACCACGCGCGGCAAATGGAAGGAAGGTCCGGGATGTCCCAAAATGCGGGAACACATACAGGCATGGACGGGGCGGAAGGAAATAAGCTGTCAGTACGAGAAAGCGATGTAAGATCGAAGGTAATTAAACTAGAAACAATGTTACCCGGCCGAGGACACGCTTGGTGATGATACATACCACGAAGCAAACGACTTTCATTCGTCCCTGAAAAGCGAGATGAATTTCTGCTCAGGACTGAAGAAAAAGCGGAAAGTAACAATCCTCCAGGATGGGTCTAGCGACGCAGACGAAACGCGCTATTTCGGCAAGTTAGATGGACTCCCTCCAGGCTCCAGCAAGCAAACGGAGCTGCGTCGAGCGTCGATTTCTTAGCCTGTTTCAAAGTCCGACGAACTTTCAAGCCATTAGCCAGTCATTGAGTCAACGGATCCGTTCGATGTGTCGTCCAACTTAGTAGCGGCCGTGCTCGCCGGATGCTCTGGATGGTCGTCCAAGGACGCTCGAGATGCCTGACAAGATCAAGACCAATCTAAATCCAAACGTCTTCCAGACATTACAGTACACAATACAGGAGATTCGTGGGTGTTGAAAATGTCAGGACATGGCTTGGACGTGTCTGTCAAATTTCCTCTGCAGCAGATATGTAAAGTACTGTGCCAAGATACGGTCAGATGCGCAAGATCACCATTTTAGTGCCTCACCATTATTGCCACGAATGAACGCATCGCCATATTTGTTCGTCACGATGCCGTGGACGTGTTCCTCGGTCTGCTCGAGAGCGATGTTCATGTACCCGTCGAGACAGGAAAGGATACCTGCGAAAAGTGAGTTGAGGAGGACGGTTCGCATGACAAACGTACCGCGATAGTCGACACCCGATGTGAGGCGCACGATGACACGTTTCCCGACGACACCCTTCAAGAACTCGGTAGGAGAGCCTGATGACGCTACCGGAGGTGGGGGCGGGGGAGACTCATCGTGGTCTGGTGGTGGTGGTGTGGTGTCATCCATCCTTGATGATGACAGAGAGATCGAATCTATGACTTGTTTACAAGATCACTTGGCCAAACACAAGCACGTCATTTGGACACGTACATACCAGCCGCTCTCCAACCTACCGTTATTACACACATCGCTCGTTCTATCCACCTGAGTGGTAAATATGGTACGCTTTGTCGTATTCCTGGATCGAACTTGGCTCTGAAGGCGGCTTAGCCTACACAATTCGAGCTGCGACACAAAAACGCCCAGTTCGCCAACGCCGTCAAGGCAGGCAAGAAGGCGGTCAAGCCATCACGACAGGACCAACTATCGAAACGGAGCCCGGTCAGCTTGTGGGCCCTAGGAATTGTATTGTTTGTGGTGATAGGCGGAGGTGAGTAGCCCACCAATTCACTCATTCTCACCAACTGACGTGTCACCTCACCACGCAGTCATATTCGAGCTGGCAAGAATACTGTTCCTGTAAAACATCAAATCGTCCCGGAGGATCATCTAACTTCCTGAGCTATCCCCCACAGTGGGTTTCGCAGTCGGTCATTGCATATCTATTTGACTCGTATTCTGTCACAATTTATTTAACTCTCTTCCTCGACATCCACCCCCGAGTTACTTGCTGTCGCACTGATACTCATGCTCTGGCTCCTTGCACTCGTCGCACCACTGCCTACCGCTTGCTTGCTGCCCGAGGCTGTATTCGACGGGCCGGCTTCCTCGATGCCCTCCATGGCATCTCCCTCGAGTTCTTTTTCATCAATCTTGACCTCGTCACCCGCCCAGATTCGTGCCGTGGGTTGCCAGATCATGGCAACGTTGTCTTCAGATGTACTGGCGGCCGTCCACTGTTCACCTACACCAGGTGCCCAGCAGAAATCAGACGGACGGGCGGTGTGACCTGTGTGAATTGAACACTATTAGCACACTTGAGACCATGGAATCGGATCCGGAAGACTTGCCCCCATGAATAAACATGAGTTCTGGTGGTCCATCTTCCTGGTCGTCAGGTGTTTGCTCGACCCCAATTTGCGCAAGATCCCATATGTTGATGCGCCTGTCGCTCGATGCGGATGCAAATACGGATGCAACGTGAGGTGACCACGCAAGGTGCAAGACTTCGTCAGTGTGCGACTCAAAGATATGCACTCTCTTCGAGGTGTTGCGAATGTCATGCAGGGCAATAGTCTAGGAAGAAAGCGTGATACACACATATGGTTACTGATAGACGGGCTTACCTTGTCCGCGCTTCCAGTGATAAGGAGGTTTGGTTGGACAGGGTTGAAGGCACACGCAAGAATTTCTCGATCATGAGCTTGTACTTTCAAAGTTGGTTCCGCGGCAGATCGGGTATCCCACCTGACGAAGGTGACCCATAAGCATACGCACAATAAGTCTCCAGAACACGCACAAAAGAAGCAGCTTATCATCGCCGACACTCGCGAACACGTTTTCTTTCGTTGGATGCCAATCGACGTCCTGCAGCGCGAAGGAGTCAACGCCAGCAAAATGGGTCACATTGTACACCTACCCCAACGACGGACGTATGACCCTTGTAAATAGTAGTGGGCTCAAGAGTGTTCCTCGCCTTCGTGTACGAATTTACGTCCCACAAACACACAGTCATATCCTCAGATGCACCGAGGATATGTCCTGCCTTTGCCGGGTTCCATGCAAGTCCGAATCTACTCTGGTCAGCACCTCCACAACACACAAGACGGATCCATGTACCCTTCCTTGGTCTGTCCAACGAGC
Organism: Zangia roseola; assembly: GCA_038090095.1. Classification (NCBI taxonomy): domain Eukaryota; kingdom Fungi; phylum Basidiomycota; class Agaricomycetes; order Boletales; family Boletaceae; genus Zangia; species Zangia roseola. Next base: position 31,199 of record JBBPMD010000019.1, read on the forward strand.
TTGATATCCGGCTTACACTGACCTCCCCGCTCCGGCTCACTCGAATGCTTCGTCCGATCAAAGATAAACACCTCTCCGGTGATTGTCTTCGTAGCAATCAAGTCTGGATTTTGTGGCATATAACGCGCCCGGTTCACCTCCCCTGCATGATTGATTTTTTGTATGACTTGAATACGTGGTTGGGGCGGGATCGTATGGCCGCCGAGTTCGCCACGTTCGTCGTCATAGTCGCTGCGATCGAGCTTGTCTGCCAATGGGCCGTCACGCTTTGGTATCTGAACGGTAGCGATTTGGAGGTAGTCTTGCGCTTGACCGGACGTGTGCGTGCCGAGAAGCAATCGGTGGACTGTGTAGGCCTTGTTGGGAGGGCTATCGGACGGTTTATCAGAGAGGACGCCTCGGACGGGGTGAAACATACGATTCTTTGTCAGGGAACCACTGGCAAGTTAGACTTGGCCAGTCCAACGCGTGTGTGATGACTAGATCATATAGATATGGCGCGTTCTTTTTCCTGGTGCGGAATAAGTTGGTTGCAGGGTAGATGAGACGGTCTTACTGACCAGGTTTTGTACTCCTGCGCGAGCAATGGGTTCAGAGCATGATGGTGAGAGGAAGAGTATAGGCAGACCTCGTTAATTAGTTTGTTCTCTTCTTCAGCAGCAAGATCGTCTTCCATGTCCTCATCCTGTACTGTCGGTTTCATTTCTGGAGTGACGTTGGAGAGTAAAGACAAGATATGATGACGACTTTTTTGGTCAAGACGCGTCGCGTCAAGACCAAAGTCACAAAGTCTCCCATGGAATAAATACACGCGTTTTTCGTCTTACAATGTCAGCACACGAACAGCGTGGCAGCTACCTAGTGCAATCGCCAAGTGATCACGGGGAAAAAACCCTCCCAACAAGCCTCAGCCTTGCTCGACAGTCTCAGACAGCGCGTTCTCTAGCAAGTCTATTGGAGACGAGGCGAAAAGTCTATTGATACTCTTTCTCCCATTTAGCAAACAGCTTTTCCAAGTCAAACCGTGAATCCTCTGGGTCCGTGATCACTGTAATGCAAAGGCGTTAGCAATGCGAGAGGAGGAAAAGAAGTGCACAAGCAAGGAGGACATGGTCACAACGCCGTAAATTGAAAGCACAACTCACCACCGTCACCCTTTGCACTCGCCTTCTTGTGATGCCATGCATCCTTGGCCTGTGCTATTAATTGCTCTCGGTGATGGATCGCGCGGTGCTCTTTCTCTTGGTCGTGAGCTTTTTGCAAGGAACGGTGGTGGTAGATGCCATAGACTATGCCCGAGGCCAGGGCTGTATAACGGGCAACCTACAGCAAGTCATGCGTGAGCCAGGACCTTAGCCTGCCAGGGACCGGTTTCATGGAAAGACATACGTTCAAGGTCGACGACATGACAAACTTGGAAGGATTGGTCCAATGAGAAATTTGGCGGAAAGAGAGACGATTACAGCGCTGAATGGCTATGCAAAAATCAATACCGTTTTACTCCCCGTGCTTGCCCGAAGTGCTTACCTGTGGGTTTAGCGGGTCACTCGAGTATCGGTCAAGTTCAAAGCTTTGACGGAGCAAGTCGGTGCGTTCCCTTGCTGACTAAGCCATACGCCGGAACTCTTGCTACCAGTAGGTCTCCTTGGAACCTTCAAGGACTTGCTTCACACTTGAAGCTTGAAGCTTGAACATCGCAAATGACTCGCACATGCTACTAAGAGTTCACCCAGTACTTGAGCATCATCAAGACGAGTTTTGCAATGAACTCTTCTGAGACAAATCGCGTCCAGTGACTTGTGAGAAAATACTCGCAAATGACGTGGAATGTAGAATGTGCAAAAACGCTAATCACTGCAAAGCCTCAAAGCTCCACTTGTTGGGAAAACGACACCAATTGGCCCCGCGCCATTAGCACACCTTCTTCCGAACAAACTGCGAATCAGTCATAATGGACGACGACATCGACATGGACGCTCCCCAGATCTCTACCTTGCGCGAGGAGAGCACGCCGCCCCCTTCGCGGGGGTCAAAACCCAGAGTTAAGTTGTTAGTGGGCGACGAGAAGGGCATAGGAAAATCGTCGTCCCCTAACCCCATTCGTAAGATGGCACGAAAGTCCGTACCAACGGACCAAGCGCCGCCTCCTACCGAAGAGGATGTTGACGAGGAAGAGGAAGAGGACCAGCTGATTGATGATGAAGAACCCGCTCCGTCGATCTCTGCCCCGGTTGCCAGCGTATCAGCAGGCACAAAGCGCAAAGCACCACCAAAGAAGCCACCACGACCCCGCAAGAATGACAAACAGGACAAGGACGATAAGAAGCCCGACGGTGAGTCATGTCGCCGTCGTCTTTACGTCGTCGCATGCGGGACTAAGACTACCGTTGCTAATAGAACCTCGAGAACCACCGGAGAACGAGGTCGGGCAAAGCATTAGCGCAGCCGCTCAGCCAGAGAAACCGCCGCCAAAGAAAAAGGCAGCACCCCGCAAGACCGCAGCGGCACCCAAACCAAAAATCAAAGTCCCTCCAAAGTACGTCACTGTCCCACTTGACAGACGTCCGAGTCTTATGCCCGCCCCCATAGAGGCGCCAAGGCCCTGACAGTTCCTCCCGCCGAGGACGCTGCAATGAGTGAAAGTACGTGTAGGCCTTGGTCGCGTTTGATCTGTCCTGATTATATTCCTAGCACACACAATCACGGCTCCATCCTCACCCTTCCCCATTTCACGCGGTCCATCTCCTGAACCCGAGGAGGTCGAGCCGCCCCCGCCTCCCGCCCCTGCCCCCGCCCCTGCCCCCGCCCCCGCTCCCCGGCCTGAGTCTGAACAACCAGGAGAGAGCATACCACTCCCATTACCAGTGTATCCCCTCCCCTCAAAACCTTTCCCTGTTCAGCCACCACCAAAAATTGGAACCGGGTTTGCACCTGTACAACCTTTGGACCGAAGTGGTGCCAAACTCCGTCAATGGAGAGTTGCGAACCGCGAGATCCGAGGCATCGCAGGCGGTCGTTGGTTTGCGCGTTCATGGGTCGGCGACAAGGAATCGGAGTTCTCCAATGCCCTCGCAACGGCCACTGCCAAGGGTGCAGACTCGGACAAGGTTGCCGTTCCGAAGGCGGTCACTTCTATCTCTGCGCCTGCACTAGGTAAGAGTAACAAGTCCAAAGCGGCGCGTGGCTCGGCGGGAATATCAGCGGCACCCTCTCGCTCAGGATCGATCGTACCAGAGCTACACACCCCCAAGGCACCAACGAAGATGCGCAACATCATCACCGGCCCTGCGTCGGAAGCTGGTGATGAGGCTGAGATGGCTGCCCCGGAACCTCCTAGTACATCTATGGTGTCATAGACCTGGTTTTTTGTATTCTTTGTTCCCGCTCCGCTTGTATAGTTTATTGACTTGATTATGCACGGTTATCGTATGATATTCTATTCTTGCTTACTTCTTCGCAATCATGTACGGACGATTTGAACTATGCTCGCTGAGCACCTTTCCCTAGAAAATTCGACCTGGCGTCCGCGAACAACCCTATCCATATGTTCGCTTGATCTGCTCGGCTGAGGAAAAGTCGACCGAACATGCTTCACCATCGCCATCCACTTTCGGCTTTTACGTCGGTTCGTCATGGGTTTACTGGTCCGTCGATCCACAGAGGTATACGGCAGAAGTCTTCTAACAAAACATCGGCGCATCCTCGGTGTGGATCGAAACATCCACATGGACCCTGTCGTTTTTCCGGTGTTCAATGCTACCACTCCAGCGCAATTGCGCGCACAGCGTCTTTCCTTTCAAATGCACAACGATTCGTCAGGGATCCATTTAACATCCTCTTCTGTGGGCGCGACTTGTTTTCGTGCGCAGTGCTCAAGGAGGTTCACGAGGCTAAAGGTGGGGTTTTTTTTCGATCGCGGCCAGAGGAACCCAGCTGACATTCCTACAAACAGATGTTTGGGACAGTCTCCACATAGTCACGAACGCCGATAAGAGGATTGGCCGCAGAGGTTCACGACTGGATATATGTATGTGGGCCTGACCTCTTCTAGCTCTTTGTAGTCCCCTGACTTGATGATTGCAGCACCGCTCAAGGTGGTCGGGGAGGCGGTTGGTCTCCCGGTGCATACAATACCAGAAGAAAAGGCTGCATTCAGAAAGTGGCTTGTAAATCTATTCTACCCTATGCGTTGCGCGTGTATAACATGCGTTTTCCCTGACAGCCTCCACCACCTTTCGCCATACATCCTGACAGTTCATGTTCCCGAAACCCATCCCACCTGATCATCACAGCTTCCTTTGGTCGCATTCTCCCCAAGTCTATCCTCAACCTTTTCCCAGCTACCCAACGGTTGAACGTCCACCCGAGTTTACTCCCGGCATACCGAGGGCCCGCCCCAATTCAGCGGGCGTTGATGGCTGGTGAACAGGGGACGGGTGTGTGCGTCATTGAGATGGGTGAAGTCAGTCGGAAAGCAGGCAAGCCGGTGGACGCGGGCGATATCTGGGCCATTGAACGGATGGTGTGTAGCTGATGTGCTCTATCTTTTCGACGTCACTGCTACGGCTGGACAGCACGTACCCGAAGGCGCCGATTTCTTGCACATGCAGGACGTGCTTGCTGCGTCAGGTGGAAAACTTCTCGTCCAAGTCCTGCGTGACATGCTTTCGGGAAGAGTAAGGTCCATGTTACGTGATGCGCAGTGGCATGTTAAAGCAAATTGGCAATGACAGGCTCGGAGCAGACCTCAGGAGGCGATAACATCGAATGCCACACATGCGCCTCTCATTACGGCTGTAGATTCCACCATCCATTTTGCCTCCCAAACGGCTCCTGAGATCACGCGACTGGAGCGCGCCATCGGGCACCAACGTAATCTCACGGTGGCAGCAGCACTCCCTGACGGACGAGGAGTGGTGATCGCAGGTTTACAAGTGATACCACCCGGGGATCGACCCGACATTGAACGTCCCGGATCAGCTTATTACTCGTCAAGAACAGGATCATTGGTTATAAAGTGCGCAGAGGGGACATGGCTGAGCGTAGACAGGGTGCAGACGGAATGCAGGGCTATGATGACTGCAAAGGAGTGGTGGAATGGAGTGAAGGGAATGGGATGGGTCCAGGAGGGGGTATTGAGACTTTAGAGGTGTGACGGCTGTCACTCGTGACGACTGCTATTTCGAGCGAGATAGCGTAGACGTGTAACTTTGCTTGTCATTCTGTTATGTCCCAGAAGACCCTCCCTCCGAAGGAACCCGGGACCGGAACGGGATCCACCAAAACAGGTGAACGAGGTAAGTCGTGGTCTTGGCCAACTACCATCATCAATTATAATAACACTAAGTAGCAGCAGCCCAGCAGTTGTTCTCGTCTGACCCCAAATACAAAAAGTACACTCTCCAAGTAGAGAAGTGCTTGAATACCTTTGACAATGTACACGAGTGGGCGGACTCGGTAGCGTTCTTGAAACAGCTACTCAAGGTGCGTGTCGAGGCGGGTCATACGCTTCGATGATTGATGGCTTGCCGCAGACTTTCCAATCCTACCTCCAGTTCAAGGAGATCCCGTACAAACTCATTGTAGCCAAACGTCTCTCCCAGTGCTTGAACCCTGCACTGCCAACCGGGGTGCATCAGCGAGCTCTCGATGTATACGTCCACGTCCTTTCCGTTCTTGGAGTGAGTCACTTGATACGCGGTCCGCTTGTATCCTGACGAGCGGATGCTAGACCGAAGGGCTGAAACGCGACCTCCCGCTCTGGTCCTCAGGGTTGTTTCCATTCTTCGAGTATGCATCCACGTCAGTCAAGGTTTGAAGATTTCTGCACTTCGTAGATCCCGCCTCTTACTTGCAATCTAATCAGCCCACCCTACTCGACATCTACGACACATATTATTTACCACTCCAACATGATCTGCGACCCGTGATGAAATCCTTCATCATTGCACTCCTTCCTGGACTTGAAGAGGAAACAGGTGAATTCTTTGACAAGGTATGACTGCAGTCTCTGACTCTCGTGACGTATGATTGGATTTTAAGTAGGTCTTGGGGCTTTTGGACAAATTATCAGGAACAGTGTCGCCAGTTTTCTTCATGCAGAACCTTTGGCTCGTTATGATCACAATGCCATCCGCTCGGGGTACAGCTCTCAACTTTTTGTCGCGACGTCTACCCAGGCTACATGCAGACGAAGGTGAGCGCAAGAAATCTGGTCCCTTTCTATCGCTTATATTCGTTTCAGACATTACTGTCATCGTCGGGCGCGACATCGGATTGATGATTAGAGCTTTTGCGGCCGCATTGGAAGATGATAACCTCTTGGTCCGCAGGAGTGCATTGGATATGTTGTTGCAGACGATGCGCGTCGACAGCGCAGCCATTAAACGTGCCAAGCCTGAAGATGCCGCGATACTTATGAAGGCAGCCATTAGCGTGGTCCTGAGGCGAGACTTGTCACTGAACAGACGGCTATATACGTGGCTGTTGGGGCCCGATGAAAAGAGTGAGGTTCAGTCTGCGTATCTACGACAGCACGCACTACAATTGTTGAGCTCGACGCTAAAAGTGAGATTCCGCTCTGCTTGAGGCATGGTTGACTTAACCCCACTAGAGCGAGATGTTCACACCCTCGGGAGAATATTCTGAGTCGCGCCCCTTTAAAATCTTCATCTCTCTCCTTGATAAGTGGGAGATCGGTTCTCTGCTCACCGAAGCGTTAATATACGATGCTCTTAAAGCCATCCGCCAGCATATGACGACTGAATCCGAGACGAAAGAAGACGTGCGGATTTATCCTTCTAACTCTATTGTTGTTTTCTTGACCATGTAGTGCAGATCACCATGACCGCAAGCACCTTACTGGAGGCCGCAGAACCCTGCGTACTTTGGAAGCATCTACTCAAATCCATACTGAATGCAATCAAGTCCAGCGAGACTCAGCTAGAGGTAAGCTACTAAGTGTATTTGGTCTTTTTTACTGAGAGTGTGTCAGGCCATCGGTCTGACGTTGTTCCTTCTTCGTTCTCTTCCTGTGCAAGATGATGAAGTGAGGAATGTTCATCTACCTGTAATTTTTGCTGCTTTGATGGAGGCATTACTTGTGAGAGCTTGACAACGTCAGCCTCGCGAGATCTAACTTGGGCCAGGTACACGTCCGGGAGGACTCGTCCCGTGTTGCCTCACCCGCGGTGCGGGAGTGTTTTCTACTTCAAGATGAAATACTACAACATATCTCCCCAGACGCTTTGCGGCAACGTCCAAAGCTTGCGGATTCGCCCCAGGAGTCAACGCTCAGCTCTTTAGCATTTAGTTTGGCTTTCTATGGTCTCGATGCTCCTGCTTCCGTCGCCAATGACCATTCGGTCACGCCTTTAACTTCTATTTTTGAGCATTCGTTTGCGTTCAGTCGGCTTTGTGCCCAAGTTGCAGTTCGGCGACGAGATATCGATTCATTTCTGAGGACATTGTACTCGCGTGTTCTGTCTTTACTTGGAAAGTTCATCGAGTGTGTTGAAAATTCTTCAGGTGGCCCGTTGGAAATCATTTGGGATTCGTCAGCATGGGTTAGCGATATCCTTGATAGTCTGGATGTTGAGGTTGGAGTTTTCCCGTTCGTTCATGTCGTAGGCTCAGGCTTCACTTTCAGAACATCGACTTTAATCTGGTGGACAGCAGCATCTCCATTCTCGTCTCACTTCAGCGGTCGTCTAAACTTGTCCCGAGATTCGCCTCCGACCAAAGGCAAGTGGTTGGTCGGATGGTAAAGAAGGTTGGTGATGTTCAGTCGTTGGCTCTCCAAGAGTCTCTTGACAACATTCACAGCTCTTCAGGTTTCTTCATCAGGACTGGGCAGTTTTCCATGTTCGTGCCGTTAGTCTGGTGTGGACACTGGAATCTTCCACTGGGCATCATTTTGTGGAGTCTATCATCTCTCAAAGTATGAGTTCTTCGGATCTTCGTGTTGTCCACGACGCTTTCGACGCTTTCGGTGTTCTTTGGAGATTGACGGGTGAGTTGAGTTCAACGATGGACGAGCAGGAGGATATGCTCAGTTTGATTGCCTGCAGAAGACGAAGCTGCACCTGGATTCCGTTTCAAGGTTCCTCTGATGATGGTTCTGGAAACACTGAAGCATGATTGCCCGACCTCGCGTCGTGTTGGTGAGACCTGGATGAGATGCAACCTCAGATCTTACGTACGGTATGCATTCGGTCGCTGAGCTCCGTTGAACGACACTAATGATACGGGTTTGTAGGGTACTGGAGCCGCTGCTATACGACTTACTTGATCCCCAAATTCGACGAAAGCCTAATGTGGTAAAGATCAGGGGCAAGGAAATCCGGGGCTACATTTACGAGCAAAAATTCGATCAGCGTTATGTTCACCACCTTCTCGAAGTCCTACATTCCATTGTCCAATTTGGCGGGCAAGGGTTCACAAAAACCGCTCGAAGTACGCCGATTAAGCGAATTCAATACCAACCGCTGGTACAGAGGATGGAAATGGGTATTGTTCCCGTTGCCCCAAATCTGAGATATATTTATCATTCATGCAGCACTCGTCGACCCGAACTCCAGTTTCTTGGACGTCTTAATCGAATTACTGTCAAGGTATGGCATATATACACTTTGCAACTTTTTTTTTTTCGATCATGTTTTCATCTTGTGTAGATTCATCCAGTCAGAGCCAAAAGAGCAAAACGCACCAACAATGGACCCATTGAACACCAAGATTCAATCAACAGCCATTGATATTTTACAGGCTATTGTCGCCCGTGGAGAAGTGGATCACCTTACTCTTGAGACACTAGAACCCATTATCATCGGAAAATTGTACTTTTTCGTCCATCTGAAACGCCTTGACCTCCAGAACAAACTTCTCCGCATTCTTCACTCGTTGATCTCAGCGTCTACAGCTCAAGCGAACGCCGAAGAGCAAGGCAGCGCTGAAGGTTCCCATACGTCCGGGAAGAGGGTGCACACGGTAAACCCCCTGTTGACGCAGACACTCATGGATGGGATTGCCGTGCCCCATAATCGACCGGTTCAACAACATTGGCTTGACTTTGTTCTTATGGCTATCCCGCAATTCCAGCCGGCACTTCAAGGGATGGTTCCGCCATTGGCCGATTGTACCTGCCGACAACTCCGATTACTGTTGAGCGGCGTCGTTCGAGCTAACCAGCCGGATGGATCGAGCACCAACACGGGTGTCGCAACAGATGCCGAGTTTGTCATGCTACTCAATACGCTGGAGCGACTACTCCTCTTGGGTTTAGCAAACTATTCCTACGTGGCACAGCAGGACGAAGACACACCTACGCAGGAGAAGACGGGCGGAGAAAGCAGCGGCCTCCTTGGTCTTGTTTCGAATGTTTTTACCGCCGAAACAGCACTGCCTTCAGAAGAACAGACTGTTGTGAGTTCCTCTTGCTCGGATAAATAGGTTTCATCTTAGTTGTGCAGGTCCGCTCTCCTGGCTTCCGTTCGCTCAATGACGGTGTCCGCGTGTTGTTTTCGATATGGATCAATCTCGTTTGGACACCTCCAAGCACGAAACGCTCCGAAGACGATTCGCTCGCCGTGATCTACAGTCGCACGCGGAGTCGTTGTCGGAGGGTTTTGGAATACCTTTTCCGGGCTTATCCTTCGGAAGTTTTAGAGGCCGTGATCAACTGTTGGGACGGCGATCTCAGCCGCCACCCCAAGAGCCCCAATCCTTCCGAAAGTGCTGCGTTTGAATTGGTCGATATTCTCATTGCAAGCGCGCACTCTGCTGTGCACATGACATGCGAGAGCATCGTCATTCGCTCATCGGGCTGTTCTGAGAGGAGTCGGAGGTATATCAACCCCGATGTGTAAGTGCAGTTGATCAACTATTGGGTGCGGTAACTGATGAGTTTACCTCTAGGTCGGATGCTACTTTGTACAAGTTCCTGGAGCAATACCTATCACGGCTAGAGGGTCCGCTGGCTCTCCAGGTCTGGCCAAGGTTTATGCAACTGGCCAAGGATGTTGCTTCAAATATTCGGGAGTTCCGTTCGCAAGTGTATCTGACGCTCAGGTAAGAAGGATGTCCAGTCGAACCGATCGCATGTTTTCAAGGACGTTTGCAGGTGTTTATGCGTGCTGGGCGATAAAGTGACCCAGACGACGGCCATGGATGACAAACGGATTAAGAAAGATCTTCAAGAAACGTTTGGGAAGCTCCTGGATGCATGCGTGACCTTTGTCGGCCGGTCGACTGAGCCTTCGAGTTGGATAAGGCGTACAACAAAGGAATCCATGGTCAACGGTCGATCGTCACCCGCGCCTCGTAGTGGTGAGGAAGTTTTTCAATGATGTTATGTTTGCTGAGGCGTGTATCAGTTACAGATCCCAAGATAAGCGAGAAAGCCAGTACGAGTGCAGTATCGCTCCCAGACACCGCCAAACCGACGTGGGGTGAGCTGCCGTCCCAGGTAAGCACACGTTGAAATAGATCGATCCAGGGTGTTCATCTCCGCACAGATTGTTGAATTTGTGGCGACCACCGTGATTCCCAACTTGAGGAAATTCCTCATGGACAACGACAGAGTCGCAAGCACCTGCAGTAACATTGTGTACTACATCATCAACCCGGCTATCAAGGCGAAAACGCGGTGAAGCACTTTCTCTGTGGTTTGGCAACCATATCTGACACGTGCTTAGCCTATTGGATTTGGACAGCACAGTGCTCGATATCATATCGGAGCTCACCAAGCTGCCTCCCGCTCTCAGGGTTTGGCGCACACCAGTTTCTGATATTCTATATGATAGCCGGTTGTTCCAATCCAATCCGACAGCTGCTCTTAGATGGAAAGCAGTTATCAAGACACTGTTTGACTCGGACAAGACATCTTTTGGAGAACTACTTGGTGTGTGTGATGTTTTGATGCGTTGCGCGCTGTTGAGCTCTTGTAGGTCGTATCGCTTCTACACCGTCTACCAATATCTTTGCCAATCGCGAAAACGAGATGCTGATTCGCTCTCTCAATTTACGACGGCTGTCATTCGTCCTCTTTTGTGGGGAGAAGAATCATTTCTTGACACAGTTGCCCAGCGTGCAAGAGAAACTCGCGGACACTCTGCGCAACGTTCCCTCGCCTGTAGTACAGAGTGAGGTGTTCTTGTGCATTCGTGTACTCCTCTGCCGCCTCTCCCCACATAACTTGACCAGTTTCTGGCCGGTCATCTTGACTGAACTGGCAAGTTATTCTTCTGATTCGAAACCCCTTTCTCACCGGGTTACAGTATCGCATATTCGAACAAATCATCGTGACTGTGCCCGCCGATGAGTCTGAGGATCTCCATCTCATTCTCGCTGCGAGCAAATGCCTCGATTTACTCCTGACACTCCAAACCCCCGAGTTCCAAATGTGCGTCTCGTTCGCTTGGCTTGTCGGACACTTTTAATCCGCCGACACCATCTCAGACACCAGTGGATGTTCATCACCGATACGGTCGACGCCGTGTTCCACCCAGATGTGTGGAATCCCGAAGCCATGTTCGACCAACTAGCCGAGATCGTTGGGAGCCTTCCCATCCCAGACACTCGGGTACGTGCTTTAGCATACGCCTTTTCCTTTTTTTCACCGGCGCATAATGTGCCACAGGAGCGCACTCGATCCAAGAATGGGCACATCGCGTTCCCGTCTGTCGCTGCGTCCGTCAGCTTCCCAGTGGCGGCGGAGGCACAGGCAATGCGGCGACCCTTGTTGAGCGCGTTGCGGCAAATCGACTCGGTGCGCGATCTCAAGGCGTTTTTCTCCAACGTGAGCATCTCGACGTACGAGAGCGTGTATGCTAGCGGGGGAAATGTCGATTGGGAAACTGTGGAACAAGGGTTGATGGAGGATATGTTTGATGGCCGATGATGTATCGTTCGGGTTGATTTTCGTACGTACGGACGCACGCAATGCCTGCTTCCCCTCGTCTTTTTACTGCAGAGGAATGTAACCTTGTGGAAGACGTGCACGGTCTGATCATACACTGAAAGATGGAAACATTCAGAAGGGTATAGAAATGTGATGCGATTTCAGGCGAACAACATGGCAGAGCGCAAGTGCATAAAAATAGGTGAGTATCACTAAAAGTCGCCCCAACTACGCTTGAATTTGTACTGCATGCGGTCCTAGACGTCAGCGGTCCATCTACGTCCCGCTCAGCGCGAACATAATGCCGTACCTTGTATGGTAGATTCTTTCTGTGGACGGGATGAGCACGCGGTGCCAGTAAGACAATGGACGACCACTGACCTCATCTTCTCGCCCGCTGACTTGGGCTGCTTGTACCCCTGCTCGCCCGTCCCCCACTCGGACTGATTCTCTATCTCCTTGTCGATATCCTTGTACTTTACCTCGGGATCCTGTTTGGGCGCGCCGCGCGTGATCTTTGGTCTTTGTGCCGAATCGGGTCTCGCGACGGACTCGTCGTGCGCATGCAGAGCCTCCTGGACGGTGATGCCCTGGAATTTAGCCTCACGCTCGGCTTCGAGGAGCTCGATGTGTTCGTGGTGGGAAAAGTGCTCGATATCTTCGGGGTGGGTGTATGAGTCGTCGGTTTGCGTTTCAGGGGTCGAATGGTATTGTTCTGTAGGACGGCGAGGGTGAGTCAGAGACTGTACGCATGCGCGGAGAACGCACCTTCGTGATGGAGGAAGAATTCTGTTGAAGAAACCTGTCAGTGCGCCTCCGACGGCAGAGGACGTAAACTGACCGCTCTCAACGTCATAGTGGTGTCCCTCGGCACCGATGTCATCAAAAGAAGGAAGACCGTCGAACCCGGCTGCCTTGAACTCCTCGGGGGTCACATCTCCATCGCCGTTCTTGTCCAATGCCTCGAGGATAGTGTCAACGACATGATTTGCCTTTTTCTGGTGTTCGATCTCGTCCTGGAAGAAAGAGGTGTGAGGGTGGTGTGAGGGTGGTACGAAGAGGGACTCGCCTTGGATTTCTTTTGGGAATACGCATGGTGAACGCCGTAAATGGCCTCAATCTCTTCACTGTCCCACACCCCATCTCTAGAGGACCGACGCGCCACAGAATCAGCGTCCAGACCAGGGACAGGCACGTACGAAGCTTACTGGTCGAGGTCGTGCAACTGGAAGAAGCTCTCGAGGTCAAACGAATCGCTGCGAATCCAGTGCATGTGTCAAGAGCCGAATCAAAAAACGGAGATGGGATACACACATGTGGTGCTCGGAAGCCATCTGTAGAAGACGTCAGAAGTAGGTCCGGGATCGGGATTCATGGAGACGTACGTGACGGATGGCGTAGTCGACACCTGTGAGCTTCGCATTTTCGGCAGGGTCAGCGTGGTCGCCGTGGGCGGCGACTAGGACTGCGAAAAGGAGTGGTATTGCCGCGAAGGGACGCATTTGAGTCGCAGTTTGAGAGGGAAAGTGCTTGACGACTTGCAATTATTATTAGTGTCCCTTCAACTGCGAGGACCCCGATCACCACTGCAAGATGATTCTATTATGTGCATGCTAAGTAGTGTGCATTCTTCTCTAAATGTCTCTCTTGTGCGAATTAAACGCCCATGCATGTCGTGGTCCCCCATTCACCACGCTCGTCTGACAACCCCATCCGTCAGTGCTTCCAGTGCCTCCCTCGCCTCACTCGCAGGAAGTGCCCCAAGCACTTCTCTCGCCTTTTCGGCGTATGCCTGCGCAAGATCGCGTGTGCGAGAGATGCCAGACGATGCATGGATCAACGACATTGCCTACGCGCACACAAAGACGTCATTGGCAAAGCAAGACAGAGCAGCGACACTGGACGCGCTCACCCGTTCGACATCCCCATCGTGCTTGAACCCGCGCGCAATCAGGGGTTCCAGCTCAGGATACTCTTCCGCGGCATACAACACCGGGCCCGTCGCAAGGCCCAGACGAAGATCTGCCCCTGAACCCGGCTTGCCAAGTGCTGCCGAAGACGAGAAATCCAAGATATCATCTACGAGCTGAAAAAGGAAACGTTGGATAAAACAGCATTCAAACATGAAAAATCAACCCACCTGGAACGCAATGCCAACGTTCCGCCCATACGCATATGCAACCTCCTTCCAAACCTCACCCTCTTGGCAGCCTCCAAGCACGACCGCAGCCCGCGCCCCCTTTGCCAACAACGACGCCGACTTGAGATACGTCTTTTTGAGATACGTACTCCATCTATCCGATACCTCCGCATGAGCAGGTGGCGCATGTATACTCGCCAAATCAACCTCGGAGTCCGCGTTCATCTTGGCGCCGGTGCCTTTCATCTGCAAAATCTCGCCCTCGACCAGGTTCGCAATCACGCTTGCAATGAGTTCGACGACTTCGCTGTCACCGAGGCGGGAGAGCGCCGCACTAGCCCTACCGAGTAAAAAGTCGCCCCCAAGGACGGCGAGTTTGTTGCCAAAGGCGGCTGGGGCAGAGGGAGCACCGCGACGGAGGTTGGACTCGTCGATGACGTCGTCGTGCAGGAGGGACGCGACGTGAATCATCTCGACGATCTGGGCGAGACGGATTTGGGTGGGGAGAAGCGTATGCACAAGCTGGGGGAGCAAGACGGCGGACTCGGCGCAGAGAGACGGGGGCGGTGAAGGGTAGGTGTGCGTTGGGGGCGGACGGAGATCAAAGGGTGAGTTGAAGGAGGCGGTGTGATCTGGCATGGAGGGGTTAAAGTCGTTGAGCACGTCCGGACGCGAGAGAGGCGCGTCGAGCTGGTCGGGGCTGAGACGGGAATGTTCTGCAGACCATAGTTTGAGGGGAAAGTGGGAGCCGAGGCCGTTGGTGGCCCGGGAAAAGAGGAGGACGAGGAGGGGACGGAGTTGTTTTGAGGGGTGGTGGAAGTAGTACGCCGCGATCTGGGAGAGCGTCGGGTGGGACGAACCTAGTAGGTTGAGCAACGTCGAGCGGACGTGGGTGATCTCTGCACTGAGCAGGGCGTGCGGGTCGACCGTCGTCTTAGACGAGGAGAGCGGCGACGAGCGTGCATGGGTCGACGACGTGGACGGTTGGGGCGTTGCAAAGGCACTAAGGGACCGACGACGCGCATGTCGTGCTAGACGCGACGGAGACGCGAATGCTGGACGCGACAAACGCAGCGCCGACGTTGAGCACAACCATGTCGACATCGTCATCGTCGTCGTTAAGACACGGTCTACTTTTTTTTTCCCGCGGATGTAATTTACAGACTAAGCCCTCGCCGTGCTACGTGTCCGACTCTTCACTGAGCTCGCTGTCAACCCCATCGACCCACGATGCTTGTTCACAGACGGCGCAAGAAACTTGGCCAGCGTATGTGCCTACGTCACAGGCTCAGTTCGAGTCGCATATACCCACCCCATACACACATACCTTGACCCGCATCACATCCCAGTCCGCCTCCAGCGTCCCATTCACCGCGAGCAGTAACAATGGCTCCGGTCCCTCCCCCACATCATCCCCATCCTCCACAGCGAGCGCCAAAATCCGTCCGAGCTATCCCATCATCGATATTTCATATCCATAAAGCACCTGCACGAACGCACCTCGCACTCGACCATCCCTTCGCCCTCGTCTCTCCTCTCAGCCCACACTTCCGCACCCAGCCCGGCTGCCATCCGAACCTCGTCTTTGGACCTTTGCTGCAGCGCCGTCTCCGTGCTGGTAATGCTGCCAGGTTTTGACCCCTGGGGTGAATCCGAGTTGGATGTCCTGACAGAATTCGGGCTGGGTGGTGCCACTCCGGCCCCTGAAACAGCGGGACTGTGTGTCTCCGCGCTCATCTGAGAGGCATAGGACACCAGCGCGCCTTCAGGCGTGAGCAGGAGCGCGGTATGTATATACGGCGGCGAAAGCAGTTGGGAGAGGTATGTGTGCAGAGTGGGAAGGACGAGCATCCTGCTAGTGTGACCAATTGTTACCGATCACATTACTTTATCAGCCAAGGGTGGAGAACACCATACATTCCCTAGCTAACACCAGACAGACAAATGTGCTACGGACACAGGTCAACACATCGAGATAACAGAGTGTATAATAAAAAATTAATGAAAAAGAGAGTGTGGCCAATCGTCAGCACGCCCTACTCCCGGCCGAATGCATGATGGACGGCGATGTGCCAAATACACAACGCCACCCAGTGTCCTCCACACCTTAATCCTTCTCCAATTGCTTCCCTCGAAGCTCGATTTTGTGTGGCGGGTAGACGACTCGTCTACTTGCGTTTCTTGATGCCCTCTCCATCCTTCTTCTCGCCACCAGCAGGCGCAACAGGTGCTTCCTCCTTCTTATCATCGTCCGGCGTAGGCGCGTCGGTCTTCTTTGAGCTCGCCTTGGGGATGGGCTTCTGGGCAGCACCAACCAAACCAAACAATACACCCAGCAGACCAAAGAGCGAAACGACAACACCAAGCAATCCAGCCGCCGTCTCGGGGTGCGACGTGAAAGCACCAACAGGGTTCTCGCGAGCAGCATCGAGGAACACGGCAATCTTGGTACGGACAAACCCAGCAGGGTCGGTGGCAAAGTCTGGGATCTCCACGACCTGTTCGACATCAGGGGTCTCTTTCGCAGCTTCTTCAAGTGCATGCTTGACAGCCCAGGTTTCGGTGCGCAGAGCTTCCGCATCTGCAACAGAGTGGCCAACGTAGATATTGTCGAAGAGAATGTCCTCAGTCATGGTCCAAAGTTCAATGCCAACACCACCCTATGAAAGGATATGTTCAACGGGAGACGTAAAACTAGATGCGGGTGAACATACAATCTTCTCAAGGTGCTTGACAGGCTCGAGATCCTCAAAGAAGGCGGGGTTAGGAATTTGACGGGGAGCCCACTCGCCCTGGTATTCGGGGTTGTCGATCATAGGCGCGTACCACTTGCCCTTGTAGTCGGGGTTGGCCTTCATGGGACTGAATTTCCCGCGTCAATTGGGTCGACTTGATAGCAATATGAATCTGCTTACCGTACCCATTCACCACAGCCAGGCGCCTGGTCACATGCAGGGTTCCGGACAGTAGGTGCAATCCAATCACCGTCCTCCTCGTCATCCCATTCCTCCGGCTTTTCGGCGTCTAGACAATTCTTAGTCTCGTAGTGCGTGTTTAATTGACTGGGGCCTCACCGGGGTCAGAGATTTCCTGGGGCTCGTCATCGAGCCAACCCTCAGGCTTGACAGCTTCCTCGTCAGGGATCTCGTAAGGTGCAGATTCATCCCAGTCATCAGGCTAAGTGGTCATACTAGATTTAATAGCTGACAAAATAGATTTAAAAATAGGTATATACCTTGACAGCCTCGGGATCGGGAATTCGCTTAGTGTCAACCCAGTCTGAAGGCTTAATGTCCTCGGGATCATCAATCTCCTTGGGGGGGTTGACAGGGGGCGTAAAGTCTTCGAGAAGGCTGCCTTCCGAGTGGGCCTTGCCGTTGAACTGGACCTCATACGTGTTGTCGGGGCTATGCGTGGGTCAACGATGCAATCAACGCCCCCAAGAGCCCGACTCACTTGACGAT
Source organism: Zangia roseola (assembly GCA_038090095.1). Classification (NCBI taxonomy): domain Eukaryota; kingdom Fungi; phylum Basidiomycota; class Agaricomycetes; order Boletales; family Boletaceae; genus Zangia; species Zangia roseola. The sequence goes on from JBBPMD010000019.1 coordinate 48,699, forward strand.
GAGCGTGTAGACGTTGACGTCCTTGCCAAAGGTTGGCTTGGGAGGAACCGTGAGGTGCTTCTCTTCAAACTCGCCAGTAATGGCGTTCTTATGACGGAAGATGAAGTGCAACTATACATGACACGTCAGCACACGCGAAGCATCGTGGGACCCAATATCCACCTTGTTCGCAGGGCAAGTCATGTCAGGGCCAAACATGATCACCCAAGGCGTCGTGTCCGAGAATTCCTTGCCGCTCGTCTGGAAACCATCCTCGAGCAGCTTGATGTAACCACCACCGCAATTGCCCCCTTTTTGGTACTGTACCTCATACTGTACGACGAGGGGCTTGTTCTTGAAGTCAACAGGGGTCGCAAACGGCGCCGAGATAGCGTGATGGGCAGCCTTGGATTTGGCGACCAGGGCCTTCTTGCCGGCAATGAGGAGGGTTTGAGGGTCCTCGACTTTCCACTCGCCAACATAGGAGAAGGTCTCGCCCCCGACGGGGGTCTTTTTGGTGGCTTCTGAAGGCGTCCAGCGTTCGGACCAGCTGTCAGTGAACTGCTCGATGAATGGAGCGGTGATGTGCGTCGCCTAGAGGGGAAGGGGGTTCAACGCGCGCGTTCGACACGTATGCATGAGAGACCCACCTTGAATACGGGGTGGTCGTCGACAGCGTTTGCGCCGGCAGCGGCGACGACGAGGACAACGGAGAGCGCTACGCTTCGCATTGTGGTAATACGAAGGACCAGTTACAGAATGGAGAGTGTTGAAAACAAAAAGGCACGCAAAGACACGCTCTAAATGCTTCCCGGTTAACAATGCCACGTATACTCTCCCACGCTCTGCGTCACCCCGCCACGTCCTTCGTCGGTCGTGGCGGCTCCCGCGTGTTCCCATGAGCACCATACGCTAGTTACACGCTTAACTACACTATGTCTACCCGAGTAAATCAGCGTGTCCTGACGCCGACAGCGCGAGCTACACCCATCGATCAGTTTAATATACATACCCACAACACCATGGCATGACCTACCACAAACTCATCGTCGAGGTATTTGGACACCGCGATCTGGTCCCCAAGTCCCTTTCGCCGCCGCGTCTTCAATACCAAATCCCTCGCCAGTGCTTGTCCGGAAGCAGGCTCCAGGGGCCTGAGCTTGATGCTCGTGTCCGTTGGGTCACCTGTCACTCTGCTTCAAGAGACCGCCTTCCTCGGACAATATTGAATCACTCACCCGGGACAATTGACCAGTGGTCAAATACCTGCGAACAAAACGCTTGTCCCTGTGTCGCAGTACGCAAGTCCGTCTCGAAGCCGTTCGCGTCGATGACAGGTATCAGAGCTTTGACAGTGTAGAGGGGAGATCCCGCCTTGGGTGTGTCTTGTGTGACGTGACCTCGTCGTCTGGCAAGCACCGTATACACGGCAGATATACAATCCGCTGGGGCCTGTACCTCTACATAGTATATGGGCTCCATCAGGCGGGGCGTAGCCTATCGCATACGTCGCACATCCTCAGTACGTGTGCAGAGCGAAAAGAGGAATCCTACCATCAGGAATGAGGAATAACACACACGTCGCGCCGTAGGCACTATTTGTCCTCCCCCCCGGAAGATTGGTTCCTGCGCCAAGCTGGCATCCAATATCCGGAACTTGACGTTCCGTATTGCTGCCAAGCACCCATCATCGAACATTCCATTGAAGAACGCCATCGCGACTTACGTTCGTCACATAACGGACCTTCCCGTGCGCCCCACTGGAATCCTTGTTTGACATAGTCCTTGACAGAACCTAGTAGTTTCTTATCTACCTACAAAGGAAGGGCCAATGACGCGGATCAAATGGGCAGGCGAAGAATGGATTACCTGCGAGGGCAATGTATCATCCAACAGGATATTCGGCCCGCTGTCATCTGGCCCAAAGGCCCATATGGATCTTGATGCCAGGAGATCCCATTGGTACTTCTCCTGGAAGAACGTTCCTCGCTCTTTCGGAGTCATTCGCATTGTCACCCTACCGCGTTCGATATCCTCTGCTATCCCTCTTTCAAGAGGCTCTGCAATCATGGTAATCTTGTTCCTGATCATCCCGTTGGTACTTTCCTTCAATGAACGTTTGCCACGGAAACTCACTTTTTGTTCGGCGTATCAGCATAACATTTCAGGGCGCTCGTTTCCAATACCGTCTCGGAAAACTTCGTAACCGGATCGGACACCTTGATCTCAATTTCCGAGAATAGCTTCCTGAGGTCGTGCATAATACAGTCCAAATATAGTTCCCCTGTACCAATCAGCACATGCTCGCCGCTTTCCTCCACCTTGGTGGCTGCAAGAGGGTAGGACTTGTTGATGCTTCTCAGGCCGGAGAGCATCTTAGGGAGCTCGGATGGTGCGATAGGTTCGATGGCTATCTTCAGAACCGATTCCGTCATGTGCTTGATGGGCCGGAAAATATAAAGGTCCTCCTCAGTGTCGACAGAGGCCAGTGTAGCCGTTTTGGAGATAGAAGCATCGACACCACCGATGAGCACGAGGTTTCCAGCTGGTACCTCATCTGCTGGGATGAAATATCTGGAGATTAATGTTAAAATATGGATGCCATCCAAAGGAAAACGTCCTTTACCGTGATTCACTTATCCAAAGCCCTTCAACTGTGGCTTTCACCATATCTTCTTCATCTTCCGGCGAATAACCCTCTCCCAAAACTTTGATTTGCGTATCCTTCCGCAATGTTCCGCTCAAAACACGACCGAATGCTCTGAAGGACTGAGCATCTGTCGTGTGATAAAGCTTAGTTATTTGAACCATTAAAGGGCCTTCCGCGTTGCAGGCTTTCATGGATAAAGCAAGCTCGGACGTCTGCGGACCTGTGTATGTCCGCTCTACCTTACTTTGGGCGCCAGCAACCGGAGATGGGATGTGGTCGACGATCATATCTACCAGCCCCGTTGCAGGGCCGAAGAATTGATCAAGAACCACCTTGAGCAGGGGTCGGACATCCATTTTGTACATCACGGGCTTCAGTGTGATGTTGAGGGACGCGAGCGTCTCTTTAAGGTCATCTGTCTCCTCGCTAAGCACGTGGCTGTAAAGCTTGTATAGAGGATCCAGGATGAAATGGACAAATGTTCGAAATTGTTCGGGGTCGGAGGCCTTTCGTGTGAATTTCCGTGTCTCTTCGTTAAAGTAGATATCTCCCCAGAGGCGATCGGCGAAGGTGGTCACATCGAGAGGACCGTATGTATTTGCATACATCTGGGCGAAAGACCGGAGGGTAAAACACCAAGCCATATCCGTACTTCCAAATGCGACGTTCCCATTTTCAGGGCTTAGGCGTAACTCAGGGTCCGGATCGATACCGCTGTCGAGTACTGGTCAGGACAATACCACTGAATGTGAAAGTGAGGCAACCTGATGAACGTGTTGATCTCCTCTATAGTGTGTTTGATTTTGTAGTAAGCGTCAGTGGGCTTGATGCGCAATTCGAGGATAAGTCGGTCGATTTTGTTCACTAAAAGCGTGATTTTGATACCCTCCTGGAGAGCGTGGCGTATGATGGCTTCCGTGTTGACCATCACCTGTAACAATCACTCAGCGGGGAGTAACGACTTCAACTGTTGGAGACAGACCCCTTCAACAACATCAACCACCAGTAAAATGCCATCAGCAAGTCGCATCGTTGATGCTACTTCGTCGACAAAGTTGACGTGCCCGGGTGTGTCGATGAGATGCAACAAATGCGATTTGCCGCCGGTGGTCGACAAAACCAACGACATTGGGGAGGACTTGATCGAAATGTCTCGTTCACGCGACAGGATATGTGTATCCGTGTATTTCAACTGTGGACCAAGAAGTCTAAGTTATAGTCACTGAAAGAGACTGACTCACAAACCGGATTATCCGCGTCCCAAATAAGTTTGTGTGTTTCAAAAACCAACATGTCCATAAGCGCCGTCTTTCCGTGATGCAAGTGTCCAACCACCGCTACATTTCGTATCATTTCGGGAAAAGACATCATGTTTAACAGGAACCTAATCAGACAATCTAATAAGAGTTAGAAGGGACCCAGGAACATACGACATACCCCTTGTCGAAGCGCGTTTCGGGCATATCTTTCTCTTCTACCGTCCACTTGCGCACCTTTATGGGGGCAATGATGGGCTCTGAGAGTGGTTGCGCATCCTCTTCCTGAACGAGGGTCTCCACATCTGCACCATACACCTCTTCGGCGGAAGGGTAGTATTGTTTATTTTCATGTAGAATGACCGCATTGTGCACGGGTTCTGGTTTTCGAAGTTGATATGGGGCATTCCCATTCGCTGTCAATGTACTCACCCTCGACCTCCATGAGCGCGCCTGCTTCCTCTGTCTGCATTGGCTCGTCTTCATAACCTTCGAGCGTAGGTGCCGGAGCGTGCCGTGGAGCCTCGCCAAAGCCTGTCTCCATCGCCCCTTCTTCTTCATCCTCGGAGCCCAGGTCCGCACCAATGTAGTTCCCGAACTCGTCGTAGTCCTCGAATGAAGCCATGGTAGATAAATGGAAGTGTTGTTATCGACTCGCGATCAACTTGCCAAGGTCGAGCTCAGACGCGTCAAACGGAAAAGAATAAATTTCGAACTCCGGACATGTACTAGTATTAGCGTGCTACTTACTTCAACGTTACTACGCATTACAAAGTTACCTTCATCAATGACCATCGGATCGTAATCGTTGGACCCATCATCATGTCTACGTTGTCTGACGAAACTTTGAGAAAGGTGTGTTCCAGGATCGATTTCTCACCTAACGTCAAATTCACTCGTCCCCGAGATCCTGGTGCAGATCCAACAAACCGCAGTGCAATCACAGCGCGCGTTGAATTTAGCAAAGCAACAATCAGCTGCAAAAGAACGCGAACGTCGAATCGTCCAACTAACCATTAGTGAAATAGCAACCATTGAAGGAGATGTCAATTTGTATAACGGCGTAGGAAAAATGTAAGTTGTCTTCACTCGAGGCGGGACGGCGAATGAACGGTTGATCAGGTTTGTGATGGTGCCCCAGAAAACCATGGAACAAGAACTAAAAGGACAGGAGAAAGAATTGACGGAAGATATTAACAACCTGAACAAGAAGGTAACCTTGGTGTCCTTTGCTGGTCTACAGGTTAAAATGTACCTTGTTTCAGTCCAAATTTCTTGAGAAACAATTCAACGATGCCCAAGCTCAGCTACGTGACATCGTAGGTGTCCTGAAGTACTCTTATCTTCGGCGGCTGACCTCTATCAACAGTTCCATCATAGTTCCAAACAATAGTAGATCGCTTACATCCTGCCGTCCGCATCAATAATATGTATATTCACTTTTACACCATTTGCCGAGACGTAACGCCTCGATTGAGCATGGGCGGTCCCATTTTTCCACATAAAACCATTACAGAAGGAATCGTTGTACAACATCAACAAGAGCACTGCAGGACGTCCATGCTGTGATCACTTGCGTGCGTCAGACTGTCAGTGCACGCCAAGGCACCCGTTCGACAGGAAACGCGTAGGTGTTGATGCCAGTCTCCCAGTTTCTAGTTACAAACCACTGCACGTCACGAAAAATGGCACACTCATCCTTATGCACCGCCCATCCATTTGTCTGGCATCCCTGAAGCAAACCTGTCAATATGATGGCTGGCAATAGGACCGAAAGACTCGCCCTGGAACAATATTTCGCGGTCTTGCACCGTGCGCATTTCTTCACGTTCACATCACCTCGCCCACAAACTTCACACTTCGCAACCCTGTCCCTCTCACGAACTGCTTTGCTCGTTTTGAGCATTACTTCTAGTGGGTGGGGGAACACTTTCACATGGGAACTCTCTTCGATTCGCAAGCCTGGCGGGCTAAACGCAAATGTGTGTTGTGTGGCATAAAGCACTGCGATGGTGCTCCCGGGAGTGCAGAGCGCTTGGAAAGCGGCACCACGATCATCGGTGTGGAATGCAACCATGATTTTGTGTCCCTTCCTATCCTCCACCTCCAGTGTAAGGCGCACCAGAACGTTGCTACTAACCACCCGACCAAGAAAACACCAGTGCTTCCGCGGTTTCGTGGACGAGAAATACGTGTCATTTATCTCGAATTCGTCTGGGAGATTCAAGAATGCAGGGAAGGTGCTGGGATTATTGAGATCCGAGGTAGAGAGAGGTACCATTGGTGAGTTATCGGGTACGAATGTTGTGGAATTCTGTCTTCCTAACCCAATTTCCACCCACCTTTATATGCGGATAGGATCGTGTGACGCAGCTAACCTTCTTCTACATGGAAGATCCTGCTCGGCGTCAACTTGAACACGAGGCGGTGATGACCCGTACTCAGCTAATTCTCACCGATTAAACGCTGAATGAAATACCAATACCGCAGCTGCTTGGGCGTGCTGTAATATCCCTCAAAAACTGAGGATGGCGCGATGTGGAAGCACCGATATCGCGTGTATTTGTCTCAATCGGGCGCCTTCATTTGTTTCATGATCACGATTAGCTTAGCCCCATTTCAATTTGGCGCCTACCATATGAAAAAAAAAAACACCGTGCGCCCTGCGTCCGGCTTGGAATTGGCGCTGATTGGGATACACGCCGACACGTGTACCTTGGCGCGGCAACGCCATGGGGTTGTACTACATTTGGGCGCTTGCTGTAATGAAAGGGCAAGCCTGGTTCTGCTCGATGCTCGATTTTTACTTAAGCCCGGGAGAGATCCGCTCGGCGCTCGCACATGCTCCACTCTCCACCTCATTTCAACAACTTGATGTGAGACCCGCACGGAGATGCAGCATGCACTGAACGAAACTCCATTCCCACCGGATGCCGGTCAACTCTAAGGGTCAGGTCGGTCAGGCCTGAGTCAAGACGCCTCGTGTAGCATCCTTACTTTCTGAACGCCGAATAAAAATACTCTCCGCAACCACCATCAACACTGTATGTAAATCCACTTATCTTTGGCATTCAGCGACGCCCAAACTTTGGTATTTTCAGCACGACCGACACACAAACCGAGTTGACCGGCGACGTTAGAACGGTTCCCACCAAGATCAATGTGGGTAAGCTATTGGGATGTGGACCGAACCCGATTCAGGCAGGTCTCGTGGGTATCTGATGAATAATGCGGCTTACCCCGTGTAAGAAGGGTTGTTTGTTGTTCTACATCATTTCGAGGTGAGTTCCACCATGTGATGGTCCGAAAGAGCAGCGTTCCTTACGATCTTGCTGCCAGGACATCCGGGTAATGTTGCGACAATTATTTACACGTGCTGCCAGTGGTTTATTCCGGGTCGGAGCTCCCTCTTTCGACGATGACTCAGACCAGCGAGGCGAAGAGTTCAAGCTCCCGAAAAGGGCTTCCTTGGCTGTCATAATTGCCTACCAGATCATACTGCAGGTATGCAATATGCCTTGTCTATACGTCGCTCCACAATAGTCTAACCCTTCTCCCGCAAAAGACTTCCTTTTACATCATTGTTTCATCCTCGAGTAAATACGCAGAATTTCTGGGTGGAACCGCTACCTTCTCTGGAATCGTTATCGGTATACCCACCATGTTTAGTGGCATGGTACTCATTCCAATGACGAAGTACGACAAAGGTAGATCTCTTCTCTATTTTATCTACCAAATTCAATGCTGATCCACGTCTATGTAGGACGGTACGCCACAGCATTGCACGTTGGGTGCTTTGCGGCCATTCTGGGGCACGTCGCATATGCGATCGCCTATCGTGTCAACTTCCTGTACTTGATCCTCATTGGACGGTGTTTGAGCGGCGTCTCATTCTCGGGTTTTATGTACTGCAAGCGGTACTGTACGGATCCCTTGATAGTCGGAGTTCGCCGTCGTACGACACTTTCCAGCTGGTTGGTGATCGGACAGGCTCTTGGAATGACCCTCGGACCGTTCCTCGGCGGCCTGCTTTATAAAGTTGGGTTCGAAAGTGCAATCTTTAACGGATATACCAGCCCTGGTTGGGTCATGGCCGGTTGCTATGTGATCTTCTGGTTGATTGCAGCCAGATATTTTGAGGACGTACCCCCGACGGAGATGAGGTCGAACCTTCAGGAAACACCCGTCCCTGAGGAAGATCCAATACCACTCCTGCCTGCTGAAACTCCACACCGGCTACCATCACGAGAAGACTTAACATCATTCGCCGCCCATTTATCCTGTGTCACACGGCCGCAGTGGGGCGTCATTATATGTATGTGCTGGTTCTCCATGCTTTGCTTCTTTGTCCTCGGGTCCTGGGAGGCAAACCTCCCCGTCTTCGGTGCGGCGAATTCCGCCCTCGGCTGGTCCCCCTTCGCAGCGGGAAATTTCATAGCGCTAGGCGGTATCACTGCATTCCCATTCTTCCTGGCGAACATGCTGTTCGCGCGTCATATTCAAGATCGTCATCTACTTGCTTTCGGGACCAGCATCGGGCTGTGTGGGTTGTTAATTTTCATTTCACTTCTGGCCACCAACAAAGTCGTGTATGGTTCTTTGTTTGTGTGCTGGTGGACCGTCGCCCTGGGTTTCAATCTCGCCACGACGGTGACACTCAGCCTCTTGAGCAAACAGCTCCCCCCAGAATGGAATAGGAGTACTTCCATGGCAATTCAATACTCAAATTACGTTGGTCGATTGACCGGTGCTATCTGGGGCGGATCGGGCATCGCCGTTGGGATGGAAAATTGCGTGGGGCTAGAGATAGGCCTTGTTGGTGTTGGAGGGATTCTCTTCACGACACTCTGGAAAAATCTCAAGGCAAAAACGGGTTAGGTGTACGATGTCACCCTTTGCATAGATCATTATTCCTCGTGTCTAGGTGATGCTTTCATCCTACTATCCTACATGCTTTCTTCCGGTAACTCAGTGTTTTTCCGTCGGATCAATGAAAGTGATCAAAGCTTTGTCAATGTATACTAACTACATGGGGATAGCATGCAACACGTCAGTCCGATTACATGCGCGCGCTTTGACGATTGACAACAACCGGTGCCTTCACAACAGGTAAGGGCCTAACTTTCGAAGGCAAGGTTCAATTTAAATTCGATAGGCAGCGGGACACTTGAGCGTCTGCGGCCGTGCGGCAAATTTCATGCTATAGGTAGGTAACGCACCACATGCGGGATTTTCATTGAAATTGACATGATCACATATTCCCTCCCTTTGGCCAAACGAGATTTCTCGAATAGCAAAGGCGTGTCACAAGTCCTTCGAAAATATGGCCATATTGGTGTTGGTACGTGGTTGTATTATTTGCGAGTGAACCCTTCAGATAAGGCAGATGCGACAGTTCTGTTGATCCGGGGCCGGCATCCACTTGGAGTATTCAGTTTCACCCCAATATCACGAACGTGATAAGCGCTGGAACCAAAATACATGATGCTGAGAACGGTGTCATGAAAATTGGATATAGTTGGACCGGAATTCCATTCCGTCGTCGATAAGGAGCTCATCACGGCAAGTATAGGAACCTGAAAAGACTCGGGCATTGTTCGGTATCAGAGAGCTGCGGCTAGGTTCTGATTGGACTCGTACGCAGTTCATGGCAGTGGATATGAGCGCCGATCGGCGATCACTTACCTTGGGGACGCGACGAAGTACTTAGAACTCCGGTGACAAGGGTCTACCAGTGATGATGAAACGATACACCACGCTTGACAGGGAAAGGAACACAATGCTCACAATGCGGGTTCAAAACGGAACTCGTTTAAAAGATGCGATCACTCCACAATGGCGGCATGGGTAACTCTTGACAGTCAATGTGGTGCCTGATAACGATCGTTCGCGAGGCTTCTTAGCACCCACACCCGCATGCGACGATTAATTCGGATGGTAGTAAAGCGCTTTCTGAGCTTATTATAAACTTGAACGCCGCAAAAAGGCATTCCAACCTGTGCAGCTGCTAGGGGACGTCAATTTGCTTAGTGTGGGGTTAATATGAGTGAGACAGCTTAGTTGCTGTGCAGTGAAATGAACTTGCTGTAGAGGCCTGCAATGCGGCACGTGTCGCGCAAAGTGGGAATTTCAAGATCAGCCTGCTGCTTCGCTTCCACTAGTAGTCAGCAGCGATGAGGGAGATCATCCACATCCAAGCCGGCTCACTCTCAAATTATACCGGAACTCACTACTGGAACACGCAGGAAAGCTACTTTGTCTATGATGAACATGACGTCTCCATAACAGACTATCGCGTCTCATTCAAAGAGGGGCGTGACCCTCATGTACGTATGGAGCACTGCGGAAAATGCCTGATAAATTATACCCACCTCGTTCACAGAATCAGCCCACTCTATGTCCGAGGCTCCTTGCTTTCGATCAGAAATGTGCGAACACACTTTGCAAGGAGTGTCGATACATCAGCTCATGTATGTCTGTAAAGCGAATTTTGGCACTCTTTCCAGGGACTGGCGTCAGGAGGAGGCGCAGAGGTCGCCGGCAACTTGGTAAGTTCGTCGAGACCAGGTGTATGACAAATGGCGATTCCTGTCGTCATAGGCAGGGGGACGTCGTTCGCCAGGAGCAAGAGCGAATACCCCAGAGTGAATACCACTCCCTCTTCGACCTTGAGGATAACAGCGAACAAGCCGATCCAATCGCCACAAGGATCAGATATTGGTCTGATTTCAGCCGTGTCTTTTTTGACCCGAAGTCGATCCAGGCCGTTCCGGGTTTACCAGAACTTGTCGGGGGCGATTGGAACGTCAGCCGCGAGACCTTTACGCGGTATAACGATGTGCGCGTATCCTCACATCCCATCCCATCCACACTGCGCTAAAGAGTAGGCTAGGATGTGGAACTTATGGATGGGCACCTCCGCCTACTGGTGGAGGATTGCAACAATTTTCAGGTGAACGGGACAAAGTTATCTACTACAAGAGATTGAATGACAAGCACAGGGGGTGCAAATGATCCATGACACATCGACTTTCGGCGGATTTTCAAACTCCTTGTTGACCACCTTTCGTGAGGAGTATCCAAAAGCTACGATAATGGCGTTTGCTTGCCTTTCGAGCGTCAGTCCGCTCGGTGCCGACCTCGGGGATGTGAGCTATCATGTTTAATTGACGCACCCATCCATCCAACCTTGGTGGAAAGTCGTCCCAGATAAAACAAGTTCTCAACGATGCCCTTTCTCTACGAAGCGTCATAGAATTTTGTGATTTGTCCATTCCAATTTTATCCCCTCGTCTATGGGAGAAGAGTACTTGGTTTTCCGGACACAATGTTGACGTTCGTCCTCCTTATTTCGTTACTTACGAAGCTCACCGAAGACAGGTCAAATCTCCCTACCAATCCTCTGCCATTCTGTCTACTCACATCGAGACTGTAACCCTTCCACTGAGGTGATACCTCTGTATACTAGTTTTACCTTGATCAGCTAATTATCTTGATAGGCTGAAAGGTAGCTTGGACGACCTCCAAACCATGGTTGCACATTTGAACTGGAGGAAGTCATCTCCGTTTGCCGTACTCGGAGGTACATTGTACCCGCATGATTTTTCCACACAAGATCGTCAAGATACGTCCGGCTTATCAATCCGCTCCGACGTGAGCTATTGGAACATAATATGCATGGGTCCCTGATTTCTAGGTTTGTTACAGGGCCGGGCGCTGTTTGCAAGACGAGATGTGACCCGTGGATTCTCCCAGAACGAAGTAGCAATGTACGACGCGCGGACCAATGCTTGTGAACTAAAACAGCCGTTCCTGATGTCGTGCGTATTTCACCTGTTCATATGGCGCCCTCTGAACTGGCCACCCACTGGGAAGGCACCATTTACCAAGTTATCCAATTCCCACTTCTTTTCCTCCGATCTTTCCGGACACTCGACCTAAAACGCTCAAGTTGATATCTTCCATATCAACGACTCCATCCATGGGTGGCCATCTATCTGGTTATGCCCATCTCGTGGAAGGTGCAGCAAAGCGGCGCCATAGTGCCCTCTTAACGATGGGGCTAGAAGAAGACGAAATAAGAGAATTGGTCAGTGCCTTGTGGGATATTGTAGATGGGTATGGTGACAGTGAGAAAGGCGATGACGATCCTAGTGAGGGTATGGGTGAAGACGAAGAGTGACCGGCATCAAAATGAGTTGGGCCTGGCGTGGGGCGGAGAAAGAAAAAATAATGAAATGTAGTAGACCCGTCCACAGGTGCGCAGCCTACTCGGTGAATTATCACTCCGACTCTATGATGTATAATAGTACATTGGCAATACTTCATGCAGATGTTCGACACTAATATTACGACGGATGCACCAGCCTGCTGCACGGTAGACCTGACTGTGACCGCTAGTACTACTAGCCCGCCGTGAGTCTGTTGCTTAAATTCAAGTTCAGCTCATGCTGGACCTTCAATTTGCGGACTCTTGCTTTTGACCGCTGATGGAATTCACAGCCGTGGCAGGCATTGACAACTTGCCGATGAAGAATGAAGGACGCCACACACTCGAACACGGCGCCGGTGCAGGCGTGACTTGAACGTGAATCAACTCACCGTTAAATGCCCGTCTGCAAGTGGCGGTCGGAATTTATGGCCAACATCATGAGACATCCTGCCATTCATCATTTCAGACCGTGGAACTTGTCATTTCTGACAACGCTTCACGCGAACGTTGTGTTCGGTGAGTCACGTACAGTTGGAGCCTATCAGGAAAACGGGCTTGTAACGTTACTGTTTGACAGCTCTTGCACAGGCTTTCCTCCAATCATGACTCTCAAAATTAAGTCAAGCGAGCCTTAGCGAGGTATTACGGGAATACTCCTCGCTTGAGTGCACTCGAAGAGCGCTTAGCTGATGGACCTGGCCGGGCCGGCCTGACTCAGGGGCTTCTAAACTGAACCTTCATATTTTCGTAGTCGCAGTGACAGCAAACATGCTCGAGAAGATAATATATCGGCGCGGTCCGACGCCTAATAACGTCACTCAAACGAACAGCACGCTTGATTATGTACCTCGTGACAGAAGGCCCAGAGTGGTGGACCCGAACTAGCGAATCGGTGCTGTTGTGCTAGCTTAGGTTGGTTCTCGTCATCGACAAGGTACACCCGTGCTTGGAAGAGCGCTGAGCAACTCGTTCGCCCAATGGACGGAGAAAGCGTCTCAAGTCCTTCCGGTCCGTCTCAAGTCGGTTCTACGGGCGAGGTCGCGCATGCGAGCCTAAATTTAGTCACTTCAGTCGCGGAGACGCATTTGGATGTCACTGACAAAGAGGAACTGCTACCATCCATCGGGGCCAACACATCGCAAGATGAAGTATGTGCCATCCCTCCGACCCCGGGCGCTCACGTTGCTACCCCCGATATTCCGGAAACATCGCAAAAATCCTTTGCGAGTCCGGGTTTCGCTATCGAGGCTGTCCATGCCATCGAATCGCCGTCCGAGGGTCCCGTTGCTTTCGTAGGTGAAGTAGCGGACGCTACCACGAATGTCACTGGCGCTGCGGAGGATGTCAAGGACAAGGCTCAAGCACTGGTGTTTACCAGAGTACGCTCCATCTTTTTTGCTAACGCTGCCAAGCTCCCTATTGTGGGTTCCTACTTTGTCGAAACGAAACACATTGGGGAATCCAATGTCGATGCGATCGCTACCGAGACAACACCCTTACTCGGTGCTCTTCGCGATCCTACGGCTTTTGCGACTGAGCAGGCCGAGGGACTGCTTCGCCGTGTATTATCCCCTCTATTAAGCTATCTTCCGGATGTCGACAAGCTAGACGATGTGGAATCGGACGATCATGGACCACTGTTCAAAATTTTCGTAGAGTGTTATGCACTTACAAGGGATGGAAGTGGATGGTTCTTGTGAGCACGTAGTTGCCTAGGTGATCTAGCATCGTAGCAGTGGCTAAACCATGTTGAAGCACGTACCTGCAAGAACACTCACTCGTCATAGCGCCCACTGTGTCCCTGGGTCATTTGTCAACCACAGACCTTGCTGCGAGTACGATTGGCACGGCGGTAGCAAGCGTGACGGGATACAGTATTATCCAAGGTTTCACCAGGTTAATCATGAACAGGCTACCCTTGATGGCTTTTGGCTCCCTTATCTGTGATTGATTCTGGCTATTTGAATAGTTCCTTGGACAAAATCCTTGCGAAAGCTCCGAACCGTCGCGTCGCGAGAATAGCCTGTGCGCAAGCAGCGGTCGTCACTGGGGTTGCCTTATTCGTCAGTGCAACCCAACGTTCTATCCCAGTGTATATGCCAGCTTATATGACATTTCATCAGCCAATCACCAATTTTTGGAGTATTCAGTCTGCCAGCATCTTGCAGCGACTCGGCCAGCCCCCAGAGGTCGCCGCACCAGCAAGCGAGTTCCTAAAGGTCATAGCTGCGGGTCTGCCAGGGTATGCGATCGGTGAAATAGCAAAGTAATTCGGTGTATACTTTTTGAAACAACTATTGACACCCTTCGAAGGCGATACTTAGCGTCTCAAGGTAAAAAGCCGAGTTTAGAAGCTTGTTAGTGAGCTTGAATTTATTCAAGGGCTCTCAAACGTCCACACGCGCATTCTTTCGGCCACTGCGCCTCTGAACATGATTTTGAATTATCTTCTCGGTAAAGTCCTTTCTTATGTATGCATTACTGGGCCAGATGGACAGCTTGACACATTTCCCCAGTCGATGGACCAATACCTGCCCTTCGTTTAGGTTTCGCTGGGGCTCCACTGTGCACTGTTCTGAGCCACAATGCACTTGCTGTCATGTTGATTGTTTATATCGTCCAGCGAGTCATTTGGGAGGAAGCGCAACACTTGCGTGGACGAAATATTGTCCCCGACGAACTCCTTGGCGAAAGCGGCAACTCTGGTCCCTCGGGTGATGAACCGTCCCATGAACATTTGGATGTCGGCTTTTTCACCGGTTTCGCGCCGCTGGTCTTTGCAGGTATATCCGGTATTCTGAAGACCGCATCCCAAATATGGTCGAAGGATTTCGGAGGAGGCGAGTACATAATTTGCGCTTTCTACCACTGGCTCTAACAACACCACAGTCGTCGCAAGCGTGTACGATTCACATGTTCCTACGGCGACTCATACTGACATATTGCCAGTTTGGGTCCAAACGCTCTCGCCACGCAGGCGGTATTGCTGACGACTGCCACAACCTTGTACCAGGCTCCAAAGGCCATGAGCATCGCCTCATCTGATCGGTAATGAACTTCCACTGCTTCACCACCTCTATTGAAGGCTGAGCCGGCGATCAGCATGAAGAAGTGGATGGCTAAAGGCGACACACAGCGTGCAAAGGTAACAGCTTGCGTCGCATTTTTCATTACTCTTGGGGGAGTCATCATCATCAGGTTTGTCTCCTTCCAATCCAGACCACATGTACTGAGTGACCCAGCAACGTGTTGCTCGCATATGCGGCGTCTTGGGGGAATCTGTTCAACAACGATCCCAGTGAGTTCACGTTCGGTTCTATCTCATCCCGGCTAACTGAACTCGGCTCCCAGTTATTCTCGAAGATGTAGCTGCACTGTTGCCCATCATAGCCATATTTCAGGCTGTTCATGGGATTGGGACCTGGGTGGATAGCTCCCTTGGGGTTCTTGGCAAGACTGCTGTATTCCCCTCGCTCAATGCTAGGTACTTATATATTTCTGTGAGCTCGGTATGGTTTTTTAATACATCGTGACAGTGCGGACTACTTTTTAGGTTTGTACCTCTGTTTCTGTTCGTGCCTTCTTCGAAGAGCTAGCGTGGGTATATCTTTGTAGGTATCCCTCTTGGAGTGTATCTTGCCTTGTCGAGACAATGGGGGCTCGCTGGTGTATGGGTTGGACTGAGCGTCAGTCTGGCATATTCCTGCTTGGTAGCAACCATCGTGTTGGTGAGGACCAATTGGAAGAACGCCGTGGGTGAGGGGACAACCGACATGCTCCCCATCAACAGAAACCAGCTACCAACCACATCTTGATGGAGAATCGATATTCACTACCCGGAACCGTCTGTAGGACTTGTACATGATGTAACACGTTACATTTCTAATTCCCACAAAGGCGACAATTATAATATGCCAATTCTTCCGACTTCCGACTAGTACCCATGATGTTGAAGTAGATCGGCTTTTTCCTTGCAAGTCAGTCAATATCGAGGGCGACATGTCGATATCTAGTTCAAGTCTTGCTTTTCGACTCTCTCGAGGTGTACTCACAACCATTCAACCTCCGTGCGTATGCGGCCATTAGTAGCCAGCGACACTGATATCGAGCGCTAAGGTGATTTTAGTATCCCCCGTGCTAAAGCATGGGGGTCAGCGTTCCCAGCTACACCTGCCCGGCCACTATTCGACATGTCACAGGGCGTTCCAGGAAAACCTCCTCCCGCGACACTCTTGGGCGCACTAGCCAAGACGTCCTCGTCTCCTCAAGCTTCAGGCTACTGCGACGTTCTCGGAGAACCCAAATTACGCACTGCTTTTACTCAGGAAATGAAAACAGTCTACGGAAAACACGTCGACATCACTGCAGAAGACGTTGCCATCACAGCTGGATGCAACATGTCGTTCATAGCGGCAGTCATGTGCCTGGCGGACGCCGGAGACGAGGTGATTGTGCCTGCACCATGGTAATTCCAATTGCGCCTCGATACGCGTGTTGGTTGGGGTTCTTATGAATGGTTTGCAGGTACTTTAATCACGCGTACGGCAGCCGTGTTTTCTTAGCCCTATACCTGCGCTCATTGTGTACATCATAGCATGAGCCTCGACTTGCTGAGCATCAAGCCTATTCCGCTGTATACTCGATCCGACCAAGGTTTTTTGCCTTCAGTCGACGCATGCGAGAAGCTTATTACGCCGAAAACCAAAGCCATCGCACTGGTCACGCCAAACAATCCTGTTCGTCCTTATTCCAAGCTTCATCTGAGACTTGCTCATGTTATGTGTCCTGCCGCACTAGACCGGTGGGATCTACCTGCCTGAACTCATCGCGCGATTCGCAGAATTGGCCCGAGAGCATGACATTGCACTTATCCTCGACGAGACGTATCGTGACTTTGTAGAGCAGTTCCCACCCCACCACCTTTTCTCGCCTGTGCAAAAGGAGATACTACCCTCGACG
Organism: Zangia roseola; assembly: GCA_038090095.1. Lineage (NCBI taxonomy): Eukaryota > Fungi > Basidiomycota > Agaricomycetes > Boletales > Boletaceae > Zangia > Zangia roseola. The sequence continues at coordinate 65,755 of JBBPMD010000019.1, forward strand.
TGGTCATGGCGGTCCAATATCGTCCACCTCTTCTCCTTCTCCAAGTCGTACGCTATCCCTGGGCACCGTCTCGGCGTCGTCATCGCCTCACCAGAGCTACTCAAGTACGTCACGACGACGCTCGACTGCATCCAAGTATGTGCGCCACGACCACCACAGCTGGCGCTTGGGAACCCGTCGCTCTTATCCGAACTCCGAACGTCTATCCAGGCGAACGCCAAGGCGTTGAAGGCGCGGCACGAGCTCTTCCGCGCGTCGCTTCCGCCGGGGTGGACGATTGGGTCGCAGGGGGGGTATTATGCGTATGTCAAGCATCCTTTCGGGGAAGTGCCTTCGATCGAGTTTTGTCGGCGGTTGGCGATGGAGTTGGGGGTGTTAGTACTTCCGGCGCAGTTTTTCTATGGTGAGATGGGTGAGATGGAGAGGCAGGCGGGGGATGAGTTGGAAGAGGGATGGGATAGGTGGGTGCGATTTTCGGTCGCGAATGTGAACGATGAGCAGGTTGTGAGGGTCTGTGAGCGGCTGAGGGAGTGTAACTCGGTGTTTAAGTCCAGATAGAGAGCATGTTGCTGGCTCGTAATCACCCCAGCAGCCGACTTGCATTAGCCGTGTTCTGTAGACTTCACGTGCAGCGTGTAGCATTTCTTGGTATTCTGCTTGTCGGACTGATTCACAGAAGACCGAACCACAAAACTCAGCATGATTGCATTTCATTCAATCTTGCAGTGTACACTTGAAGTTGTTATCGGAGAGATGAATACAACGTCGGATTACCTCATGGCTGTAAGCAATAATAAAGCAAGTGCTGTTGCGGAAACGATGCGGGAAAGTGAAAAAAAAGTTCGTCACGGCGTGGATGGATATATGAATATAATAAAGAAAGTGTAAGCGCAAGCGTATGCGGTCAGGCGACGTGAGGCGGGTATTGCATTGACAGAGCAGGAAAAAAGCAAAATGAAAGGGCGCCAAGGCTATAGCAGTGCACTCCCATCTTTACCGGCTGCGACGAGTTGACGCCAATCTTGACGCCAGTCGTGCATCTGTGCTCTCAGCTTTTTGTCGGACAGGAGTTGTTCTAGCCAGGACAAAAGTGCGTCTTCGTCCTCGGGGACAAAGAAGGATGACAGCAACGATAACACGGTCTCGAAATTAGCCGAGCTTGATGTGATGTGATCTAAGTGGTGCAATGAGGCGAGATCCTTATCTGTCACGAGTGGGCAGGAAAGTTACCTCGGTATGCCCATACGATGGCGATGGCAACGGCGACAAAGACGTCCTGACCGTCAAGGAGAAACGCGTCCCATAATCGCAACTGTGTCTGGAAGGGCACCGAGTTGGCGAATAGCGTGATATACCATTTGGTCGCATAGGATGTCGTCGAGATCATGTGCTTCTTAAAAGCAGCATAAACGTCGGGCATCTTGAGTTGCATGATCCGCTCCTGGACGTAAATGGCCTCCAAGAGGCCAGGGAAACCAGGGGAGAAGATTGAATGCATTGCATAAGCACCGTGTAAGCGGGTAAGTGCCGCATAGACCTTCTCCGGCTCGAAATAGCAAAGAAGAGTGGCAGCTATTGGACCCATTCCCTGGACATAGCCGCACTGCTCACACCGTAATGAGAACGAATGCAGAACATGAAAAAGAGAGCGTTGGCTATGCACGTAATGAGCCATTGGTAGTGCCAAGAGCAAGATGCACTTACCCCAGACCATATCTCGTCCGGAACAAGACGTGACCGCTGATCGTTCTGGGGACATCAAGATCGATTTGTATATCATAGCTAGACGGCTTCTCCACATCAAGCCGATAACGTTCGCCAAGCTTGATTATATCGTCGTGACCTGATTTGGCAAAAATGTTTATGAGTACTTCCCAAATGGCGCTTCTCCACCGGTCCGGTATGCCTTTGTAGACTCGTCGACGCAACTTGTGTGTCTTGGATGTGTTTACGGTCCACGACACGACATTTCCACCACGATCGCGGGAAGAAGGTTCCATCATTCTACCCCACTTGGCTATTCGCTCAAATTCCTTTGACGGAGATGATGGAGGCGGTAATGAAGTAACTGGCACAGCCTGACTTGGCACTGATTTTGGACCCGCGGTAACGGTGGAGAGACGCTTCAGTAAAGGTGCTAATGGTAAGCGAATTAACCGATCATGGGAAGGAACGATGAAGAAGCCATAACTGGGAATGGAATGATCAACGAGAGGAGACTGAATGGACATATGAACCAGCTCACCGGTCTAGACTAGCAAGAACGTTGAGTTCCTCCACAAGAAGATCCCTGGGTTTCCCACTCGCACTGTCGGCACGAAGGTCGCTCTCTCTACTTGCGCGTTGCCGAGCGCGGGTGCGTTCGACGCCATCTTCATAGCCGTCGCCTTTGACGCCAGTGGTATCGAGTTGCGCATATGTACTGCGTACATGGAAAGAATCCAAGTCTTCGCCTTCTGAAGGCACAAGAGAGGTTTTGCTGGAAGGAGGACTCAGCTTGGACTGTTGTCCCGCGGTCGGAGAAGAGGAGGGCGTTTGGGAAGAATCAGGAGGAACCAAGGAAGGCGGATTGACACTCGAGGCAGGGTCGAGTACGGGGGAATCAGATCTTCTCAAGACGGGTGGTGCAGGTAGTGGCTTGATGTGCAAAGGAGGCGAGATGGGCACTGAGTTGGCCCGTGAAGTGCACGACGTAGCAAGGCTCCTGGGTCGGTCCTGTGCAGACGACATGCGTGGTGAATGTGAAGGGAGTGCGAGTTTATCCCTGAGCATGGGAGAAGATGCATATTGCGAGATGCGGGGGAATTCCCTGTGGTTGGAGAGACGTGCGCCGTCATGAGGCTTGGCAAACCTAAGTGAATCCTTAGGTGGTGGGTATGGTGGAGAGTTAGGATTAAAGAAGGTGTTGTTGTAAGTGAAGCTGTCGCCCAGCGAGATGTCGAGTTCACGAGAGGTGTTGTCAAAGGGCGAGGCAGACCAGCTAGCCCGTTGTTCGTCGTTACCATACATGGAGTAGATTGTGAATATGGTGGTTTCGGTAGAGCTGCGGTCTTGGTCCTGGTCTGCAGTCAGGATTTCTGGGACGGTACGTGGCGGGATCTCCATAAAGGTACTAAGTACGGTAACAACTCACTGTTACATATCCTTGTGGCACTGCTTGTCCCGAACGACCATGTGGGAGCGCACCCTCCAGGACCTCATTCGTGGCCTCAGGGCGAACAAGAACGACGAGGCCAAGTTCATCGCCCAGGTCAATGAAGAAATCAGACGTGAGATCAAGAGCAAGGACATGGAACTCAAGGCCGGCGCAGTCATGAAGCTCACCTATGTGCGTCCGTGCCCGCTCACCGTCAGCCGCTCACCACGTCCACCCAGCTCGACATGCTCGGCTACGACATGTCCTGGGCCTCGTTTCACGTCGTCGAGGTCATGTCCTCGTCAAAAATTCATCTCAAAACAGTCGGCTACCTCGCCGCCTCCCAGTCCTTCAACGAAGACACCGACGTCCTCATGCTCACAACGAACCTCCTCAAGAAGGTGCGTTTACCCTCCCGTGTCCCACCCCTCGTGCTCATCATATCAGGATCTGAGCTCTACTCCTGCCGATGTCGCCGTGACGCTGAACGGCGTCTCTGATATTATTACCGCGGACCTTGCACGAGATCTCAGTCCCGAGCTAATAGCCATGCTTAGCCATTCCCGTCCCCACATCCGCAAGAGGGCTGTTCTCACCTTGTATCGCGTCTGCGAGAAATATCCCGATGTCCTCCGCCAAGGCGTTACCCGCATGCAGGAGAAACTTGAAGACTCCGATCCAGGTCAGTTCGCACTCGTACACACTTGGACCTTGCACATATCCGTCCCACAGGGGTTGTCTCTACTACCATCAATGTACTATGCGAACTTGCTCGCCGGAACCCTCAAGATTACCTTCCATTGGCCCCCCAATTATTTCACTTGCTTACCACGTCATCCAACAACTGGATGCTCATCAAGATCGTCAAACTGGTCTGCTTGTCCTTATTGCTTGCTGATGTCCGGACCCCTTTTCTTATGAAACAATAGTTTGGTGCACTCTCCCCTCGCGAACCACGATTGGTGAAGAAACTCAAACCTCCAATAACCGACTTGATCACCACCACGTCCGCAATTTCTCTGCTTTACGAATGTGTCCACACATGCATCATCGGTAACATGCTCCAAGGAGCTTCTGGTTCGTCTCTCGCACGAACCTGCGTCTCAAAACTTGCTGCATTCCTTGAAGATGCAGATCAGAATCGTCAGTGTCGTGTTTTAACGGTCTCGTGCACTTGCTGATCGTTCAAGTGATTAGTCAAGTATATCGCTCTCCTAGCAATGGTCAAAATCGTTCCTACTCATCCCGAATTGGTCGCAGAACATCAGGATATGATTCTCGCCAGTGTCGATGATGCAGACATTAGCATTCGAATGCGCGCTCTCGATCTCGTAACTGCTCTCGTGAATCGTTTTCGCTTCCTCGCGTTCGGTTGTGTTCTCACGTAATACAGGTAACTGGTCATAATTTACAGTCTATTGTCCAGCAACTCCTCTCCCACCTTGTTCAGCCTGATGGTTCATCGCTACCTTCAGCAGTTCAATCACTATCACAGCATATCGTGCCTTCGATTCCCTCGAAAGCCCCATCCGCTCCTTCGCAGTCTCCGGCCTATCGCCTTGTCCTTTCACAGCGTATCATATCAATGTGCTCCAGTTCGAGTTACGACAACGTGGTTGACTTTGAGTGGTACCTCTCAGTTCTTATCGACCTTGCTTATATCTCGAACGTGGATATTGGTGCTCAGATTCGCGACCAGCTGGTAGATGTCGTGGGTCGTGTGAGGGCCGCGCGCGCATATGCTGTCAAGCTGATGGTCAAAGTTCTCTCTGACGAAACACTTTTGTTGAATTCCGGAGAACCAGGAAGTTGTTCAGAGGTTCTATGGGCTGCTGCGTGGATATGTGGCGAGTTTGGCGAGTATGTATTCGTGTGTGTTGCGTTCTGGTTGGCTGACATCCCCAGCGAGTTGCTGGCACCGGAAGAACTTTTACCTTTCCTTTTGCACCCGAATGTTGCTCTATTGGACCCCGAGATCATTGCCGTGTATATCCAAGCCGCAAACAAGATATTTGGATACTGGGCTACTGAAGCCGCTCAACAGTGGACGGAGGACCTCTTGGAAAAGGTCAAGGGTGCTGTGGAAACCATGATCGAGCAAATGGAGGAGTTTGTCTCTAGCCCGCACATTGAGGTACAGGAGCGGGTAAGTCGTCGTATGTTATTATTTCCGCGGCTCGAGACATGGACACCCCGCAGGCCGCAAACATTCTCCAGCTGCTCACGTTCATCAAGCACGACCTTGTGGGATATCGACCAAGAGGAGAAGTTGGGTCAGCGGATTTCGCGACATCTGGTTTCGACCCCATCGTCGAACCAAGCTTCCCCAAGAGCTTGTATCTCATTCGACCCTTGGTATCGTCGTACGAACTTGCACCGGTTGCACCGGCCGCTCAGGCGAGTGTACCCATTCCAGAAGGTCTTGATCTCGACGCATGGATTGTCCCAGCGATGCAAGAACCCCTCGTCGACGAGAGTCATCTGGTCGAGAAAAAGGTCAAGAAGAGCAAAAGAGGCAAGGAAAAGGAGACGCCGAACCGGACAAGAGTAAAGGGGAGCAAGAAGAAGCAAAAGGAAGATGTGGACGCCGAGGAGCTCGTATCCATGGAACCAGAGGAGACTGCGGAAGAACGTGCAGAACGGGAACGGGTCAGTCCGGTCGATGCTGACGCGCGTTCATATGTATCTAACTTGGATCTGGATTCTAGCTCAAAGCGGAACGATTAGAGAGGATGAGGGAGGACCCGTATTATATCACGGACGAGCGGACGACGAGGACCGTTGAAGACGTTGACTCGATACCGGTGGTACGCTTGGACGATCTACCGCCACCCTTGTTCAAAGGTAATGTCGACCCACGCATCGTTGAGAGGCTTGCAAGACTGATGTGTGCATGTTCAGAGGAACCCCGTCTGTTCGCGCTTCGCAGCAACACCTCCCGGTCTGCCCCTCCCCGTTTCGTCGTGGAAAAGGAAGGCGAGATGCCAGAGGGTGCGGTGTCAGAGCCAACGCAACAAGAGTCGATGCCTCAGCGGACGCCAGGGTTGTTCGATCGGATATCGACTCCGCCGCCGATGTTGCCGTCGTTTCAGCAGTACGAGGTGCCGGACGAGGACACACGCGCGAGCACACCGGAACCTATCAAGGTCATGCGGGCGAAGAAGAAGGGGCCTTCGTCAACCAAGAAGAAGCGTCCGGTCGTTCCGGACAGCTGATACGGTTCGTGCTGTTCGTCCGACGGGATGTTCGCGACCACACCGGTGGAATGGGAATTCAATGATACTGTTAACATTGTCACCGGACGAAGTTACATGATATAGTCAACAAGATGGGTACATCTCAGCCTTAGGCTGTTAATAATACTGCTATGTGCGCTTGCGGGGTAGGATTATCAGGGTAGTTCAAGTCCCAAATGTCATGCAGCGTTGAAACATTAAGAAAGAGAAGAGAAGAAAAGCAAGCCCAAAGCCAAGGAGATCAAACGAGTTCATTCCCTCCCATTTTGCTTCACTATTGATCGTCCTCGACCCGCTCTACAGAGTCGACGATCTCGTTGACGAGTTCCATCGTCACGCCGGGTATGACGCGTTCAGCGTCTGTGAACGCGCGTTGCAATGCACTAAGTGTGACCCGTGCTTCTTGTGTTGATACTCGAGGGAATAGCTAAGGTGTGACACCATGAACGATACGACCCAACAATCATGGAAAACGGGCCTACCGAGGCTATGGCGGGTAAGATCACGGAATCAAGCATGGTCGTATCAGGCAACTCGTCGTCGTCTCCTACGTCCCGCTTGTGTTCGGCGATGCCCGGACCCCGGGGGTACATACCCGGTGCGTACTGGTCGCTGTAGTCGTCCTCCTCGACGGGTCCCCGTGCGTGTGTCTGAGGCTCCTGGCCATTGGTGGACACCAGGCCCCCACTTGGCATGTGTCTGACCGTCGCTTGTTCGTACATGCTCGGGGTGCGTGGAGATTTGGGGGACGTGGGGAGCGAGGGGAGGTCGACTTTGGTCGACGAGCTCGAGGTGCGTTTCGTGATGTTGGAGGACGTGGAAGTATCGCCCCGTCCTGTGCCGTTCATCTCCCATGTCAAGGGCGGACCTGAGACTTTGATCGAGTTGTTGGCACGCCCGATCGTTCGCCCGGCGTGTCGGACGGTGCCAAAGTCCCAGAGATCTTCGGGGTCGCCGCTGGTGGGTCTGAAGATATGGATATGTCGCGTTCAGGTCGGAATGGCCAGGTTGCGGAACAGTACATACATGTCTTGGGCCACGGCTTGTTCCTCTTCTTCGAGTCGTTCCCCACCCTCGGCTTTCCATCGTTCGTGACGTTCGATCAGCTCTGTGAGGTAATTCGTCTTCTTGGCCATTCGCACAAACTTGTGTTTGAGAAGTTCGTGTGCTGTTGGGCGCTGTTGAACTCCGGGTTACACAAGGACGCGCTAGAGGGGAGGAAAGATGAACAAAGATTTGACACGTACATCGCGCGGGTCCCGCTGTAGACAGTATGCTACAAAGTCTCTAAACGGTTTCGAGAAATGGCTATCTAATTGTGGTGGAGGGTTCTTTGGGATAAGGAAGAGAACCTGGAAACGATGTGAGCACGTCTTGCGAAGAGTATCGCCTCACCCACTTTCATGGGGTGTAGCTCTGCATAAGGTGGCTCGCCCTTTGCAAGTTCGATAGCAGTGATTCCGAGACTCCAAATGTCCGCTTTGTGATCGTACCCACTCTGTTTGATTACCTCTGGCGACATCCAGTAAGGTGTACCCACAAATGTGTTCTTCTTGGCGGACAGGGTCCCAGAGAGCTGTCCTGAGACACCGAAATCTGCTAGTTTGACATCTCCGGTCGCAGACAACAGGATGTTGGCAGCTGTTACGAAAGATTTCTTAAATGGTGTACCTGAGCTAGTGTAGTGAACGCACCCTTGATGTCGCGGTGAAGCTTTCCTTCCGTATGGAGGTAATCCAGGCCACGAAGCAGTTCACGGACGATGATAGCAATATACTCTTCTCTGAACACGCCCGGTTTCATCTGTTCACTACTTGGTAAACCATATCACCATCGAGGGAGTGATCGTACCAGATCAGAACAGGAGCCGCCCGAACAGTACCTGCATGTATATGTGAGCAAGGAAACGATGCCACAGTAACAGAGCATACTCCATGACTATCCAAAGGTTGGATCCCTTGAGGAATGAACCATGGTATCTTGCATCAACAGACGTTGCATGTCAATCCCATTGATTCGTTACACAGGGGACACAAACACGATCGAACGAACTTGGTTACATGTGGAGAGTCCAGTTGTGACAGGATCTGTATCTCCTGCTGGATATCCTCAATCTCATCTTCTGCGCTCTCGAGGTCAATGATCTTGATGGCGACGGTTTTCTGGGTCCTCCTGTCATACCTAATAGCGATAATATCGATATGGGGCGAAAGGAGGGATGAGAAAGAGACGCACCCTTTGAAAACCTCTCCGAAAGAACCTTTCCCTGTGGGGTGCGTGAGTCGACTGCAAGAGGAAAGGTGCAAAGGAACATACCGATCCGGTCTTGTTTCACGTAGAGTTCCTCTGGGTCTTGGTGTCTGGTATCCTGGAGCGATCTGATGAGCCACACATACACTGAACTTGCAAATCCATTGTCACCATTGTAAATGAGGTTGGAGGTAGAGGCCAAGTCGCGTGATAGCCACGTTGCGTTGATGAGGGTATCGATGTGAAGGGTGGAAAGAGAGAACAGGCAGACACAGCCTGTATGGAGTGGCCGATGGGCCAAGCTAGTCATCGTACACTTGCTCGTTTTGTCATTTTCAAGTCGTCAGCCGCTCATTGGCGTGACTCAACAAAGATTCGTCCATTACGCTACACGACCTACACCATACAGAATGATACCTCAGAATAAGCTCGACTTTGCAAACAGTCAATGATCCGCAATTTCAAAAGCGATATTCAATGTTCATGGTCGCCTGGGGTACAAGCGAACAACTTGACAGCTCCCAGACACCATGTTCTAATGTCAGGTGTTCCACCAGTCCATCTCCTCTACTATAGATCTGTATGTCATACTGTCTTGCGGTGTTCCTGGACTGTCGTCACGAGAATCCAAAACAGAGAACAGGGACGATACACACAGGAGCATGAGTAGTTTCATGATCGACGTGGACAAATGCTCGCTCGACGTTTGGCAGCTCTTCGAGCTTGTCCTGAAGCTGCTGAGAAACATCGTGCGCCTTCCACAAGGGAGTCGAGGCGTCCATGACTATGTCGACCTCGACAAAATAATCCTGCCACACCGAAATCAGCAAACAGCCGAGGTCATGCAGGCGAAAGAATGTACCGGGCCGCTATGGTAAGCACGAACAGTATCTATCTGATCAATGTCTGCGCTAAACGTCATGGCTTTGTAGATGACGAGCTGAATAAATTCACGCGGCGCAGATTTGCCCGCTAGAAGGCCAAATTGCTCGTACATGGTATGCACCCATGCAATGATGACGCCCGTCGCGATCTGAGAAGGCCTTTTAGCCTGAGGGAAAGCCATCTTCATAGGAACCTACCAAAGCCCCACCGAGTGGGTCCAACCACCATCGCAATCGACTACCACCAGCAGACATGAGAATACCTACCAAGTGTGCACTCGGAAATAGAATTGGATGCAGCAAACACAACGACGTACCGAAACCATTGATGAATATATCATTTCGGTGATCCTCCCAAAGAATATGTACTTGGCTGGACTTGGAGCGAAGAGTGTAACAATACAGAAAGAGTAATATCTTGACTCCTTGAGTAGTGGTCAGATCTTGTGGTTACCAGAAGTGCTAAGCCGTCACCTAGAGCCGCTGCAACTGCAAGTATGGAGGCAAGGTGGAACGAAGCGTCAGACGAATGTGACATGAGTGTCTGAATGGCCTCGACGATGACCACGAGGTTGACGGAGGCCATTCTGTGCAGACGTCAACCAAAGAAGGATGGAGTGCTAGTGAAGTGAACGGACAAGGCACCTTGGAGCGGGGGTGAGAACGGGCCGCTGAGAAGCCTGTTGGGATCACCTCACCGTATATGATGTTGCCGATAGTTTCTAAACGAGCACCACCGACAGGCCATTTGTTAACGTCCATTTTCTCGGCTTTCTTGTTGACAATGTATAGAAAGAGGTTACTACCGAAGTCGAAACAGGCATCGATTCCGGTGGCAATTAAAGAAAGTGACAAGGTGGATATGGCGGCGTAAACTAGGAGATGGTCAACCAGATGTTGGAGAGAGCCTGGATGAAAGACCGACGTTGAAGAACACAGAGGATGAAATTTGCGACAAGGCTTGCCCAGATAGCGATTTTGATCTAAATTTTGAGGTAAGGCAGGGCACGTGCGGAAGGAAAAGGTTCAAAATACTGACTGGAAGACGGGAAGCCTGCTCTTGGTCTTTGGCTTCCTTGGTATGATCATCCATGGATTTCAAGAGAGAATGGATGAGCTGTGGGGATAAGAAGGATATCAGGGAGTAAGAGGTCGCAGACTGACGTTGTTTTGTTTGCGGTGGTACGACTCGAGAGATTTTCCCTTGCGACGACGGCGGAGCTGAGAGAGCTCCTCGTCGGTTTTGAGCCCTCCACGGAGGGTATAAGGATCAGATACATTGTCTGGTCTGCGTGGTTCCGTTTCTATGTCCTGCCCGTTTACGGACAGTATATCGGGTGACTGGGTGACGGGATTCATAATAGACTTGTGGAAAGAGGGCGTACCTCGTTCATACTTGTTTTATATAGTGAGGAGGGCACGTTGTTGATCAATGTTCCCACTAGTACTTTTGGCAGAATTCCTGAACTGCGAGAATTGGGCAGATTAAACCCTAACCCCGCCACTTTAAACCATGGATTCGTCGCTTGCTCTGCTGTTGCTGCTGCTCGTCGTGCTCGTGTAACTAGTGTTCGTTTCGTTATCAATATCTCTGATACTGACTATGATTTGCCAGTACTGCAAGTCTTGGATGGTGTCTGCTGTCATCGTGCATGGGAGAGGTACTCGGGCGGTCGGCCAGTCAGTACAGACGGCTCGGCGAAGAAATCCAGATGCGCGATATGGAACGCAGACGGGGTCTATGACGTCGTTCAGACTATGACGTCGCACATCCTCGAGTATAAAACCAGCCCGTCTCGCCGTGCACTATTCCTCACCCCCTTCCCCCTTCTCTCTCTCCACCCTCGTTCCCTCAGCCCGTCTATATATCAGCCTATTCCTACTTGCGTCTTGTTCTGACCGAGTACATTTATACTATGCGATTCACTCGTCTTTCTGCCACTCTCGTTGCTCTCGCCCTCTCGCTCGTTTCCGGGGTACACGCTGCCCCTGCGGCCGACGCCCTTGGCCTTGCGAGTCTGTGTCTTGGTTCTCTCGACTGGTCTATTTCTGAACACTGCACAGATGCGCTCGGACAGATCGTTGGCGACCTACCATCCTTAGTCCGCAGAGCAGATTCAGCAGTCTCGGCACCCCCGACGTCTTCAACGGCACCATCACCCGCCACCCCGACGCCAGCGTTGGCAACTCCCTCTAGCCCAACCGGCCCGAGCGTCGTCGGTATCAACGTCGTTTCGACCGTGCCACCGAGCGTCCCGCAAGCGTCGTCGAACTCGCGGATCCAGTCGCGTAGGCAGCTGCCGCCATCCCTTTCGGCCACGCTTCCCTCTGGTGCGCCGGCCGTCGTCACCTCCAAGACCCAGCCTGTGCAATCGGCCGCGCCGAAGAAACCCGACTCCGAGTCCACGGAATCCGCCCCGAGCAAGCCTACGAAGACGTAGCGCGATAAGGAGATGTAATTGACGGACTCCTCCGCATGTACTATGGTGAAATGAAATTGGTTGATTGTAATGAATGCATTGAGTGATCCGACCAAGTCACGTGTAGTTAGTTCAATGAACTGCCTTCGACTGCAAGCTCGTAAATGGTGACTCTACCAAAAAAGTCTGAGCTCTTGTGAAAAACGAGCCTCATGCACTCGATATCCTGGCCATCCTCGGGCAGTTCAAACACCTGCCGTCTATTGACGTCTTCTGGATGAAGATGTGTTAACGTCGTCCACGCTGGTTCTTTACAGGATACAGCGATCTCCACCATGCACTGGACCCCGACGAATCCTCCCTGAAACGTCAATGCGATTCTCCGTGGGAGCACAGGTTCAGAGAATACAAGTTGGATGAATTGCGGGAGTCCCTGGGTCACTAGTCAGTCAATTTCGGTCTCCGTCCCGAGCTGTATCGCACCTGCTGAGACGTCCAACATGTCTCCGGGTTGCCGTCCGTCAGGTGCTTTTTACCGACTGTCTTGTCCAGCATCGAGCTGACTCTACCAACTCGGAATATCAGTCAATCGTATCAGTGATCATGGTTCTCAAAGGAAGCCCACCTGATTTTGGTGTCCAAGGTGATCAGCGACCTGTACGTGCCCGACATCGCCCTCACAGGATTTGTCTATGAAACAGTACTGGTATCTCCTATCTCCAGAATCTGCTGTACAGCCGGGCTGTATGACCAGTGCGTGGGAACTTGTCCTATGATAAAGACTCCTGAAGCTCACGAGTCATCAGACGACATGTCCTCCAAACCAAGCGCTACCATCCCTCCGTGGCTCACTCAAGCCTGTGAAACTCTTTACCAGCGCAACGTGTTTGCAGAACTTACAAAACGGGAGAAAGAACGTTCCAGCTACCGTAACATCCCGCCTCCCCCCAGCTCCAGCGGTGTCGGTGCATTCGCACTGCGCAAGCTTCTGCTTGGAAAATCCGCCCCGTCGCAGCCAGAGAACCCAGATCTCTCCAAATACTACTCGGTCGCGATCGGTCGCGATCCCGCAAACCGATGGGGTAATCGTTATTCCAATATCGAGCCATATGATCGCACTCGTGTGTTGGTGGGCACTTCTGGGACGATGGCCTGCTTGGGCTGTGGGGAAGGAAAGGGCAGGTACTTTAACGGGAGCTGGGTGAGAGAGTTGCACGGAAAAAAACTGTGGATCGCCACGCAAGCCCCATTGCGGGACACCGCACATACATTCCTCAGCGTCCTCAGTCAGCCCATAGGATCGTCCTCGGACACGTCACTTCCAAAGGGTAGCCGGATACGCACTGTCGTGCAACTAACGCTCATCTACGAAAACGGGCGTGTCAAAGCTTATCCCTACTTCCCTCTCACTGTCGGCGAATCCATGACGATCCCGCCAGAACCCGGGAACGACGCCCAGCCTCTTGTCGTGACGCTGGAGAAGCAGACGTCGATCGATGACGCAAATTGCGTCCAAAGCAAGCTGTCCTTTGTTCCCCAGGGCAATACATCAGCGGAACCCGTCGTTTTCACCCACATGTTGTACACCGCCTGGCCAGATCATGGGATCCCGCAGGAGAGCGACCAAGCGAGCTTGCTCAAATTTTTGCGCATGGTAGACCAAGTGAATAGAGATCCTCACGCGGGTAGGGGTGGCGATCCCGATTCGCCCATCATGGTCAACTGCTCTGCGGGTGTGGGCAGGACGGGAACGTTTATCGCACTGTTGTCGCTGCTCCGCTACTACACCCTTCTTGATCCAAACTCACGCACGCCCTTTGACACGTCCGGCCCAGCGCCTATTAGCCCGTCGCTTCTGGGTCCGTTGTCACAGCCCGACCCAGTGGCCCAGGAGATCGACGCCTTACGGGAGCAGCGACCCGAGATGGTGCAGAGAAGTGAACAAGCGGCACTGATCTATCGGATACTGGAGCAGGCGTTCTTAAGTAAGTAATGTTGGTGTGGATGGTCGTCGTGCTTGTTTTGCAAAACAGACGTGTACCTATGATAGCAACTCGTTGATAGATGTTCGTTACCGTGTACTCATAATACCAATACCCTCTTTCGGACGTACCAACGTGCGACGCCACCGGCCGGGCCCGCTGAGCAGTTTAGTTTAGTTTAGTTTCTGATTCCAAAGAGCCATGTAGGTAAAAGTACATTGTAACGTGACGATAATGCAAAAAGAAAAGACAGGATCCCATAAATGTACTACAATCATTGCTCCCTCAATCAACTTGGATATATGCTCAATGTATGAAGTAGTCGTTCGGCCATGAAAATAAGAATAAAACTTGGCAGCAGCAATCAAAACAGTCTGCGGCGCTTTGGTAGAGGCTCTCTACGAGGACTAGAAACCCCCGATCGCTTGTTAACGCGCGACACGCCTGGCGCCGACATAGTGGTCACCTTGTCGCTATGTCCTGCGGCGATCACTGCGACCTCGCCCTTGCCCCGGGACTGTGTGTTTGCCTCGTTGTCTCTGCCTCCGCAAGGAGAGGACGGCGTGGGCGCACGCACGCAGAGCGTGAACATATCGGCGTGAGGTTTTCCCCCCTGCAAACATAGCGCGTCAGTGATAAGCCCGAATAAAACCAAGTTGAAGCTTACCTGATGATGCTCGGAAAGATGCTTGTCCCAAGCTGGCGTACGAACAAACGGCCGTGCCTCCCGTGGATGATGGAGAGGCGCGACTCGCCATTTGGTTTGGACACCATGCGGCACTATCGGCTGACTGGGAACAACCAGCGCCGTAGGCGCGCTTGGCCGTTCTTCCTTGACATCGTTCTTCCGAGTCCGACTTGGGATTATGATCGCATTTTGGCGGCGGAGGGGTCGACGGATTGCAGCGATGACTTGGTCCAGTGACCTCTCATCATCCTCGTACATCCTGAAAGCCCCTTCGCGGCGGAGGGGTAGGCGGATGAATCCCGATGCCATGTTAGATGAGGTGAGTAAGACGAAGGGGGGGGAGTCCGCAATGAGGGGGAGAGTGCAGAGAGCCTAAGAGGTCCACATTTCGAAACTGGTGGGTTTAAATATGCGGGCGGTGTGGACCACACGAGGTCCACTTCCGTCCGTGCCCTTTGCGTGGGGAAGACGCTTGAGCACACCAGCGTGGAGGTTTGACAGGTGTGCGTGAAACGATTTCATGGCCAACACTGTCGTTCGTCTCACCCTGGCCCCGTATATGGGTGGACCATGGGCTCACCAGCGGGAGCTACTAGCTGAAATCCAGAACACGCGGCCGCGCGCGGTGACTCGACGGTCATTCTTTGATTCTCTAGATTCAAGTGGGTTAAACTTGTCGACTTTTCTGGAAGTTACGGATAAGCTGAGTGGAGGTGGAGACCACTGTAGGTAGCATGTCAAAGCGGGTGTGGAAGTGAACGCAAAGTGGTTAATGTCGGTCCGTACGGTCCGGTGCGGGAATTGTAGTCTTGGTCAGATGCACCTTCTCATCTAGAGACTATCTCTCGCTACGCACCACTTATCGACAAGTTCAAGAGCCATGGCATTCCCTTCCACCATCCAAGCCTTTACTATTGCCAAGAACGGCGGGCCCGAAGTACTAGAAAAGACTGAGATCCCCTTCCCAAAGGTCGAGTCCGGTCATGTCCTCGTAAAGGTAGTTGCACCCTTCTATTCGCACCTTGGGTACGGCTGACAACTAGATGAAATCAAGACCGAATACTTTGGTGTCAACTTCATCGACACTTACTTTAGGCAAGTTCGCGCCCCAGGCTGTCCGGTGTTGGATCTGCTTTACTCAGGCTGAGCATGCAGAGAAGGCCTCTACCCCGCCCCACATTTCCCCTTTGTCCTCGGTAAAGAGGCAGCTGGTGTGATCGTTGGCTTGCCCACAGATCCGACTGTCCTTAACGATCCCGAGTACCAGAAACGTGGGTTCAAGCTGGGAGCTCGTGCCGCCTTCGTACGCAGAATCTCGTGGCCCCTATCATTGCGGATCTGACCGGAATCATCCCGATTACGCAGAGTTCAACGTGCGCACATGCTGAATATGTCTCTGTTCATTGGAAGTCCGTGTCCCCTGTTCCGGACTCTGTCTCGACTCGCACGGCGGTTGCGGTACTTCTTCAGGGTCTCACCGCCATCACCTTCATGAACGAAGCGTACAACATTCAACAGGGTGATATCATCCTGATCCACACCGTCGCCGGTGGCTTGGGTCTTTTGTTTAGCCAGTACGCCAAATCGCGCGGTGCAACCGTTATCGGGACGACCTCCACCGAAGAAAAAGCGGTGCTTGCCAAACAGAATGGGACGGACCACGTTATCATTTACAAGAAAGAAAACACAGTGCAGAGAGTCCTGGAGATTACGAACGGAGAGGGTGTGCATGCCGTGTTTGATGGCGTCGGGAAAGACACGTAGGTTCTGCCGGAGTGAAAGCTCTCCGCATATCGCCAACTCTTGTTCCGTTCGACAGGTTCGAATCGGACTTTGACATGCTGAGACGAAAGGGTACCCTCGTCGCGGTAGGCAATGCATCGGGCGCCGTTCCACCCTTTGCGCCATTGAAGCTCTCTAAAAAGAACTTGAAATTGCTGAGACCAACGTGAGCTCCGACGCCTCGTCTTGTGTGGTTCTCGTTTCACGATTCGTTTTAGTCTGGATAATTATGTGTACATCCCCAGCGAGGTGACCTATTACACAAACAAGCTTTGGAACCTTGTGCAGGACGGGACATTGAGGTCGACTGTGCACAAGGAATACCCTTTCACCGCAGAAGGTCTTAGGGAGGCACACACGGACTTGACGGGGGGGAAGACGGTTGGTAAGTTGGTGGTAAAGGTCTGAAATCGATGGTAGTGCAAGAGCCTTTGGTTTGGTCGCCAATTGAAAATGTATGATACTATGAAACAACGTTGAACGATTAGGATATTCATTTTGCTATCGGTACTAGTAGGAGTTTGAATTTGGTCATCATGACGTTGTTTTTTCGGAAGGTCCTGTACTCCAGTCGATGAGATATTCACTGGAAATGTGACGGTAGGTTCTCGTAGGCGTTCGAGGTACTCTCCCCAGTGCTTGCTCAGCGCTCAAGCGCTCAATAGCGAAGGTGGCAATCGAGTACTAACGACTTGTGTCTGGCAACCATAACGGGCAAGTGTTGTATTCGCGTCTCGATAACCCGACAAGAAACCCCTTGTATTCCTTGTCGCCACGACGTCGGAACGACGTTGAGCCTCCTGTGAAAAACAAGGTTGACCCCAGGGATCAACAAGGTAGCTTTGATATGTAAATGCATCTTTCTCGTCCGAGAGACCAATACCTTTTTTCTTTCCTCGTGCCCTCGGATGTCATCCAGCTTGTGGGCCAAGCGGCTTACTTTCTCGTCGTGTGTCTCGCAACGCGCAGCGCGCACCGGGCAGTCATGGGATACGCGTATCGCTTTACCCCCGAAACTTCCGTGTTTGAACGCGCTTTCGGACGACATTCTCATGGAAGTATTTAGCTACCTCGATCTCGAAGATATCCTTTCTCTACGACAAGTACGTTTCTCGTCCTTATGATATCATATGTGCACGCGTCTTCACGTGTAACAGGTCAGCAAGCTCTACTACAACCTTACCCACCAAGGTATCATATGGAAGAATTTCCTCAAGCGGATCGGGTCAAACGCTCCCCAGCGACCACCCTCTCATCGTCACTCACCCCAGTACTTGACGTCTTTCGAGGCAGAAAGGCTGGTAACGAGGGCGATCTCGCTGCAGAAAAACTGGGTGTCACCCAACCCTTCTCCCTTGTCCCGTGATTCCTTCCAGGTTCACCGACTGATCCAATCGATGGTCGTCCTTCCCGGAGGAAAGTACATGGTTGCTTCCGTGTGCAACATGGCCAAGATACATTATTCGCTGGTCGTGTTCGCCCTCGACCACCGAATAGGCGGGGTCGTCCCGTTGGCGGAGACGCCGGTCAAGCGAAAAGCATACAACCTCAAAGCCAAGTACATGAAGATTGATGGAAAGCCCAGCATCGTCATCGCGTATATTCGACGCAAAATATCTTCCCGTTATAGCGATTCTGGGTACGTATCGTCTGAGCGTCGGCAAAGAGCCATCCACTTACTTATCGCTGCAGTGTGGACCCGTCGATATATAACCCCATCTTTGAAAACCCGAGGAAGCCGATTGACCCCCCGGTGCCTCTCCAATACGCCTGCACGTGTATACACATCTCCCTTGACGCGTTGGACGCGTTGTCAGATCCTCGCCTCGTTCCTGGCTCGGCCGCTTTCTTTCACTTTGCTGCGTCACAGCCCCCACCATTCCGTCTCCTCTCTGTTCTGCGGAGCAGCTCGGAGCTCGGAGCTATCGATCTCGCCATCATCGAAGGTGTACCGACTCTAGCGGTCGTAAAAAACAATGAAACCGTTGTCTTCAAGGAGTTGACTGGGGTCGGCATGCTCTCCACCCTCTGTTGCGCCCGCGAAGAACCATATTCCTCAAATGTGAGTCATCGAAAATAGACCAAGTGGACATTCATGAACGACCCGGTTAGCACCATAGCATATGTAATATGCGTATCTTGCCCCACCAAGGTCAAATACTAATCCTCCGCGCTGTAAAACTCCTAACGGACCCCACCATCGAACCCCTGGGCGCACCGCCCCTCTCTCAAGACCTCATCACGCTGGCCATGTTCAACATCCCCGATTTCGGGGACAACGAAATGCAAAGCACATTCGCTCAACAAACCATGAGCTTCCGTGCAGACGACGTCGAAGGCATCCAAATCACCGACCCAAGCGACCACGAATCCATCCCTCGCGCCAACCCCGCCGAGGGTGCCGACCACCCGCCCATCACTATTTTTTACCGCAGTCAAGGCGGGACCCGGTTCCACGAACTGTTGATCAACCCTACCCCACGCCATTTCCTCCCTCGGAGCATGCTCGCGGCGCCGCACTACTGGCTTGGCAACCTCGTCGCGGGTAACCACCATGTCGTGACGTGGGAGAACGACAAGGACCGTGGGCTTTGTCGGGGGTACGTCCTCCCCGGCACTCAGCGCTCGCTTGTCTACGTGACTCGCACCGAGGACATCACGGAGCGCCTCTCCCTCCGTGGGTTTTACAGCCACGTCACCGTGAGCGACGGCACGGCCGAATACGCCGCTGCCAAGCAGGACTTGTTCCAGACTATCATGCGTGGCACAGTACGCCACCGGGAAGGCGTCATGTGCAAGTTCAACTTGAATCCGGACTTGAGGGCGGATTTGAGAGCGGGGGTGACAGCGATCGCATGGGACGAAGGCACGGGAAGAGTATTTTACGTCAAACCGAATGATGCTTGTCTTCACGTCATTGATTTTGCAAAGGCGCCGGTACAAGGTACGTTCCGTCTCTGATGATCTGGTTCTGTGTCTGAATCAACCGGTTTTTGATTTCAGCGCCGGACGGGCAACGGCGGCCGTTGCCACTCGCTGATACACGTATGCTCGATTTGTGAACTTTGCTTTTGATACTGTATAGTGTATACTCTAGATGCCCCTTCTGTTATTACGTTTGTGCTTTGCTATCACGTTCCTTCTTTGGATGTTTTGTCGTCACGGCACCATACGTCTTTGGACAACTGTTAACCAAGTCCCCTGTGCTGTTGAAGCCGTCCCGGACATGTACTCTAATGCTTAGGCAAAACAATACCTTACAACATCATGCATCATGAGCGAAGTACATTACAAGGTCTCTGTGAGGTATGTATAAACATAGGGAATATTGTTGCATGACTTGACGAAAGCAGTTCCGTTCTGCGAGAATAAAAATAACGGGACGGGAAATATATGCAAAGCAAAAACAAGCGTATCCAGCAGACGGGGAAAACGGACGGCAGCAAGTCAACGGAAATGAAACGAGACGACATCCATCGACCGTTGATGGACGGAGAAGCAAATAAATCCCCTGGTAGTGAACGATGCGAGGACCAAGATAGGATGCGGTGTCATTGTTTGTCCTTTTCTCGCTTCCTGAACCCAAGCATCGGCGCAGTTAGACTAAGCTTCCGCGTCGCCCGTCTTGGGGTGGTATCCGTTGGACTCACAGGCAGGGGTGGAACGGGGGTGGGCGACGACGAGAGGAAGCTATAAGAGGCGTGTGCCGACTTGGGCCTTCCGACCGTATCATCACTGGGATCCGTCCTGCTCGTGGCAGTAGGGTGGCTAGGCACCGGTGGATAGTTGTTCGGTAACGGTGGACTTGGGAGCGATTGCGTTCCTGCAAAACCACCGGCAGAAGTCGATGGACGGCTGGGTGACTTGGGTGACAGTCGGGGACTGAGATCTCTAAGTGAGGGCCTGCCTTGTCGCCGTTGTATTACCCGACTAGCATCGAAGCTCGCCTTTCCAAGTATCGAATGCGGCGTCTCAGGCTTGGGTGCCTGCGGCGACGCAGGTATAGAAGGTAGGGGTCGTTGTTGCAGGCGTCGGTCGGCAAGTGGAGATGTGGGGGTGGTATTAGAATTCGCCGAAGCCGACGACCGTCTCGAATCCGTCCCATATGATGACGAATCGGTTCCTCGGGAGAGTGGAGGGGGTTTACCATTAGGAAATGGAGAGATGTGAGGAGGGGCATGCCCCAAAGACGGCGAATCAAGGTGGTGGCGAGAATCCTTGGAGCTGTTCGATGACGAGCTGGTGGACTGGTTTCGCTCGGGGGAGCCCGGTGCCCCGAGGAAATCCTGAGCCAGCGGGAGTTTGTCTCTGTAAACATCTGAACTTGTGCGAGACTTGACGGTTTTGGACCGCCGGCGAAGCCAACCCATCATACTCTTGTCAGGATCCTTATCTTTACCACTGACAGCACTGGCCACCTGGCCATCCGGGGACTTTAGGTCCTCCTTCGGAAAGATAGTAATCGGCACTAGGCTTGGCCGGGGGAAGGACTTCTCATCTAGAACGGATCTGGATGTACGTAACATGGCGTCACCGCGTGGCACACCATGACCTACTGTGGATGCACGGGGAAGGGAAACCTTCAAAAACGTTGATGGTACCTTGCGCGGAGACCTCTCAGGGGCCGAGTGTAATGCTATTGGAGGTGTGGGAGGTCGTGGGAGAGCTTCAGGTACGGCGGAGGTTGCTGAATCGTTATTGAGGCCGGGCGGTAATGGTGGAATTAACTGCGCGGTGGATACCGGAGAATCGGTGGACTGCCAAACCGGTGGTGGCTCTGGCTGCGCCACAGAATGTGTCATGGGTTCAGGGGTCGGTGATCTGAGCCCAAGAGCTGAAAGATCGATGTCCAAGGCCTGGTAGTAGAGCACGTAGGCAGACCCTGAATTCGAATCGCCAAAGTACTTTGGGATGTCGCACTCTCTGATAGAGTCGACAGTTTCGTCATCGAATACGAGCCAGGCACCCATAGTCTTGATAATGCTGACATAGTGCCCATGATTCGGGCCGCTGACCATGTCAGGAGTTTGACTCGTTAGAGAAAATGGAGTAATGGCAAGAGCAGCTGACAACTCACTTCCCAATATGCACCACTATGGCGAACAGTTCATACAATCGGTCTGGATTTGGGATATCGTCTACGGTATTGAACAAACGAAGCTCCATGGGGAATGCAACGCGGTATGTGAGCTTGATGTATTTCTGCACGTCTTCCTGGTACTTGAATCGCTTCAGATGAAGCGCCAGAACATTGGGCAACCGCTTGATTTTCATTCTGTAACAGCTGTCAAGAATGCGCAGCGGGCTCCATTATGACACTAACCTTCTTTCGGCCTCCTGCAGGTCGCAGCAAGCATCGCAAAAAAACTTTTCCTTTTGGCAGAGCATTTCGCTAGCGCTGAATTGCCGAAGACATGCGGTGACACTAGAATTCTGGTCGATATCTATCGACAGATCAAGGAATGATTCGTCACGAGAAGATAGCTAAAGCAGTGTGATGAGATGACGTTCTGAACACAATGTGTACCATCAAACGCACGTTCTCGCATGTGAGACATCTAGTTTCACTCGTCAATGTGCCTTCGAATATGCGATGTATGAAAGTCGCGCCGGGCGACTGTGAACTTGCGCTGGATGCACTTGCGGTCATGACTTGGGAATGAGAAGCAACAAAGGAAGAGTTCATCGAAGGGGGTACTGCGACAAGGTGAACAACGACCGTGGAATGGAACACAGGGGTATGGGACGTACGGTCTTCACCAGAAGCCAACCGGAGCTTGTTCTCCTCTTCAATCTCTTCGACTATGCGGTTTAACAGATAATTAAGGAATTCGTGAGCGTCTTGATGCATGGTATTCCGGAATGCTTCATTTAGCTCTCTGAGCTTTTCTATGAATACACGGGGAGGGATGGTGCCCTTGTCTGCGGGGTTCTGGGATATGTGGATGTAGAGTGCACGGAGGGCAGAGAAGAGGGTGCGTGGTGCGGAGGGGACGGAGGGAGCTGGGGAATTGGGATTGGGAGAAGTGGGATCGAGTGTGGGTTTTCGATCCGGTTTGCGGCGGGGTGCGGTGGAAGGGGAAGTGGGGACAAAGTTGGACGACAAGGCATTCTGGTATGGATCGATATGTTGAATGACGAGATCCCGAAAGGGACGACAAAAGTAGAGGGCCTGGAGGACGGAGTTGGCGTAGCTAGACAAGGGCCAAGTCAGCGAGTGTGGCGGTGGGAATGAAGTAGACGGACCAGGTGTTGCCGAACTGTGACCAGGGTCGATCAGAGGATGCGAGAGGGATGAATGGGTGGATACGTACGTTCTCGAGACCGAACTGTTTACCGTCTGCGGTGCACGGGATTGGGACAGGTTTTGGGAGGGGCGAGTCGGACGTGGCGGAGACGGGTTGGGAGAAAGAAATCCACTTTCCGATGGCCATCGTAGGGTGGTGGGCCAGAGAAAGTGAGCAAGTAGTTGGACGGGAAGTAAGATGGATGAGGATGACATACCGAGGAGTAGGCGAATTCAACGGAGCACGATATGGTT
>JBBPMD010000020.1:0-87026 GCA_038090095.1 Zangia roseola
TGCCTGGTGCAGGAACTACCTCTTTGTCATATCCAAAGATACGGTTGTGAAAATCGATACGTCTACGCGGTCAACTGTCTCCAAATGGACAGTTCCCGGCGGGAGGGACTCTTCCATCGCCCTGCCGAAACACGGGAGATTCATCGCATGCTCTACGAAATATACGGTCACCCTCTGGGACACGTCAACGTACACACAACTTGTTTCCATCCGGGTTGTTCAGAACTTACGTTCGATTACTTTCTCTCCCGACGACCAGTCTATCGCAATGATTGGGAGGAATGGGAAAATAGTTGTGAAACATTTATCTGGTCTCCTAGTGAGTGTCGTCCTTCGTTGCACCACTTCGATACCCGTGTTCACAACTATCCAGGAAAAAGCACTCACAGTCAATTTCGATTCACCTACTTCCACGATGATTTTGAGGACATGGACGGCATCAAAGCTGACGAGCACTTCGTGGAAGGATATCTTGGCTGTCGCTGTCGATGTAAGCACCTCCCCAATCCTCATATATTTTACTGGGCCAATACTTCATCTGTAGTTTTCCGTTCCAAGGTTTTCGCTTTATCGCACAATCTGCGTGTATCTCGAAAGGACCAACCAGATAATGGATGCAGTGGAGTGTTTCCACCGTATGAACAGTGAATTGGCACTGAGCATGACTGCACATCACGAGCAGGTGCAATGGGCCACAGGTGGGTGACCTTAGTTGCGTTCGCCACTTATTTGATCCGACAGCCTTAGGCTTCAAGCGGCGGTGTGCCGAAAGACTACTGTCTCTCGGAGATGCCGCTGTGGCTGCCCAGCTACCTGACGACGCTATCACTCATTATTCAATCGCGTTGTCTCTGAACTCCGCTTTGTCGCAGGTCATCTTGGTGAAGCGGAGCCAGGCATACATGGCAAAGAGGTCGTGGGAGGATGCGTTAGACGATACAAACCAGGTATGACATTCCCAAATTTAATAGGTTATATTTCATCACGCAAAATCTTTAGGTGATTAAACTCAATCCACTATCACCATGGAACCACCAGATCGTCTTGAACGAGTGGGTCAAAGCGGAGTTGACTGACGGGTCATGGGTAAATACCTTATCCACCGCCGGTACTGTGCGTATGACCGCCTATGGCGTGCATTATGAAAGTTACTCATACAACCCAAAGTTCAAGATTTCGAGATTCGCCATATACAAAACAATATGTGAATATCTTGAAATGATTGGCCGGATCACGGATGCCACCGAGTGTCTCCACGAGATGAGAGGTGAATTGGGGCAACAAAAAATCGAAAGCAACGAAGCGCAATGGATTTGCGGTTAGTCACACAGCAGGTAGCGGAGGTCATGGTGTGATTATTTCGTGCCAGAATTCAAATCTCGTTCCTGCAAGCAGCTAGAGGAACACGGGGATGTCGCGGTGTCGCAGGGGCTATACATGGAAGCCATCTCTCTTTACTCAGCCGCATTGGGGCTGGACCCTCTTTCCCCACAACCGTTGTTCGTGAAGCGGAGTAAGGCGCATGCGGCAGGGGGCATGTGGGAGGACACGATAAATGACATAACCAAGGTATGTCATTACTGTTGTTCCCAAGTTTATTTTCCGATGAGATTTTCAGACCGTCACCCTCGGTCTAGCATCGCATGGGGCGGGTTATACGGATATTTTTGAGGAACTGCTCGTGAAGATGTCTCTATCCACTGATGCGGATATCCAAGGTGAGGGCGATGATGACCCCACGCTAGAGATTAAACCCTGACCGTCCCGTAGAGCGTTGCCGCCGGTATAAGAGCACGAGAACAGTCATTCGGAGAGCAGTTCAAGATGCCATCCGTGATTCGCCTCGAGTGCTCATCGACACGACTACCGGTAGTCTGTGTGACAAAACTCGGCAGGCGGCCGTTTTCGAGTCCCTTCCCATCTTCGCGGAGCTCATGACATCCATGGCCCCACATGTTGACCACGGTCACATCAAGCAAGAGGTCGCGCGTTTCTACCGTTATGCCACGTTTTCACATAAATGGGAAGATGACGAGCCTCTGTTCGAAAAGATCACCCACGTTTCCGTGTACGACCTCGAAGACTTCCCAACCAACGACAAGCTCCAAATGTTTTGCAAGATCGCGCGGGATGCCGGGTACCATTGGGCTTGGAGTGATACTTGTTGTATAAACAAGGCAGACCATTTCGTGGTTCAGGAAGCGCTGGTGTCCATGTTCAGCTGGTACCAAGGCTCTTCTCTGACGATTATTTTCCTTCGTGGCGTCCGCTCGCCATCGCGATGCGGTGACCTCGTGAAGAGTATATGGAATACAAGAGCGTGGACATTCCAGGAATATCATGCGTCGAAGGTGGTCCGATTCTACAACGAAGATTGGACGCTGTACAGGAACCTCGATATTCCGAACCATAAGGAGTCGCTCGAGATTATCTCGGAGATGGAGGAAGCAGCGGGTGTCTCGGCAAGGGCCTTGACGGGACTTCAACCGGGGTTGGCCAACATTCGTGAAAAGCTTTGTCTAGCTTCACGACGCGAGACGACATTATCCGAAGATGCCGCATATTCGCTCTTCGGAATCTTCAACGTTACCTTGCCTGTTGTCTATGGCGAGCGAGACCAGGCACTTGGGCGACTTTTGGCGCAGCTTCTCGCAAGCTCGGGCGATACAAGTATTCTTGCATGGACGGGCAGATCTGGGAGTTTCAATAGCTGCCTTCCTGCTGAGATCTCGGTATTTAGCCAATTACCGACGACACATATCCCCCCCGCTGTCCCATATGCTGATATAGATAAAACGACTGCCAGGCTGCGAACTGCTGCCTTGAACATCGCCTCGGTTACGAAGCTGTCTGACCTACTCCATGGGCTCCCTGTACCATCGTTTTCAGGGAAACGGATGAGGCTACCTTGTATTTCTTTCGCAATTATACACCTATCCACAACTCGGACTGGATCCGAACGTATCTTTCAATTGCAAACGGCCACTTTCGACGACATTGAGATCAGAACAACAGAGGATCTTTCTCGATTGGATTCTCTTATTCTGGTCCACCCTTGGATCGACTTTCTCCTCGACCGACGGTCCGTTGACGACGTCGGGGGGCCCAACCAATCTACTTCGTTGGCGCACTCCGTCTCTGATCCCGCCAGCACCGCACGGCAAACCACAGGCGTAGAACCATCTTTTGGTGGATATCTGTTGTCGGGACTACGACATGTAACATCGGTTGCGTCTCGGTTGTTCATCACATCAAGCAACGTCGAAGTGCAACCCCTAGAGTTCCTTGCACGTCTTGGACAGCCATTCGGCGCCTTGTTGCTCGCTCCGATTCGTCGCAACGTGGCAGAATACAGGAGGGTCGCCGCAGAGTGCATCATCAAAGTGCAGATTCGGGAGGACGCATTGTTGGACGAGCTAGCTGCCAATGTACGAACGCTGGACGTACTCTGACTCTGGTGACTTTTTGTGAGTGGCGCGAGACTCGGGCCCCGTTTGTCGTCGCATCAACGTTCTGATCCTAGGTTATCACTCCTTTACAAGGCTCCCTGTTATTTGTTATCATGATTAACATTCGTACTTTTTTGATTTCTTCTTTGCGAAGGTGGCCCTTTAGCGGTTTACCATTGGTTATAAGGACTGCGATAGTCTACCAACTACACTCTAATCATGTCATCCACTATCTGACTTCAACATCCTTCTCTTTCAAGGATGTTCGTGCAATGAACGCTGTCTTTGACAAGGGTCTCCCTACTCGTAAACAACTTCAGAGATGCCCGGGAGACGGCACTGAAGGGACGATCTATCTCTACTTAGCGGGTTGTCATCATATCTCGCACCTTCCACGAAATCAGGGACTTTGCAAACACGAGTGGCCCGGTTTGTCTCGACTCGGGCCCCCATTTGGCAAACAATCGATCCATAACACTTCCAAGTCACGCTACCAGCACTTCAACATCAGGGAAATGTCAGGATCGTGATAATCCTCTATGATCTTTTCCCTGATGAAGTTCTAGCCCGACTGAGGTAACTATTAGGCCCCCTTTCGTTTGCGCAGACTCGATGATGGTATCTAGCAGAATACAGGAAGGTCGCCCCGGAGGTGCAGGAGATCACACTAGCAATATTGCCAGTCGCGGAGGACAAGCTGGTAGACAATGTTCGTATGCTCGATGGGCTTTGACTGCTAGAGCTGATTTTTAGTACACTCTTTTTGCCATACTTGTACTGTTTGTAACCTCGTAGGACCGTCTACTGAGTCAATGGTAGCTGGCTCGTGTAGTGGTCGAAACATTGGGCGACCGATCTTTGTTCGTATACGCACAGGAAGATCAGGAACATTAGTCCAACCAGTGTTTGATCAAGATGAAAGCGTAGTCTGATGAAACGTACATATGACCGAAGCTATCCTGTTGAGCGAAAAAAAGTGTCATCACCATTTGATCTGACGATCCTTGAAAAGATATCCGCAGTAGGTACGAATAGGCTCTAGATCGCGCCCTACCTGATTTGAAGGGCAGACGTTGTAGCAAGTGTGTAAACGGTAACGTTGTTGTTTCTGAAATGTGTTCTCAATACGGACATCTGATGTGAGATCTGTGTTCATATTACACTGGCGAGTCAGGCAGTGCACACCGATATACAATGATACAGTACTGCAGCGACATGGCCTGCATGGGGCTCCGACTTCGCCGGGTAAGCTGTTCGGTTCCTCCGAGTCAATGAGCTAGACGACAACAATACCTTTACACTGATACTCTCGTTATTCCCAGCATTTTGGCCTCACCGCTTCGCTTTTCCAAATGCGACGGCACAGCTGTTGACAGGTGGAGACTGAAGTACTGAAACTCTGAGCAGCGGAGCCGAAGGTCACCGCAATGGATGGATCCCTCGGGAGATTAATTGTAAGCCCATTGGCATACAGTCACCTGTACCACTGTGTATCTACTGCTGATCCTCGTAGAAATACAGTAGTAGCCTTTTGTCCCGTACTTCGTAGTTTCCATATAGAGCGTGGTCCTGTACTTTGTGTTCGCCGTTCTCAGTGTTTCTGCCGTTGGCCACGGCTGGTTTCCATTAATATGGTTATGGTCATATTCAGTAACCAGCTTCAAGCAGCGCTCGAGCCGCTGCCAAGAAATGCACTCAGGATGCAGTGCGTCATCGTGAAGCCTGTAGGCCTGGACCTCAGTGAAGCACCGAAAACACAAACTTGGGAGTGCACCGGTCTGTATCAACCGAAGTCAATTTACATTGATATGGGCGGGTCGTTCTTTGTTTTGCTGTATTCATCCTTTTTACATTCTGTCGTTGACACCACTGGTAGTATGCCATCCACAATTGGCGTCGGTTCGGAGGGCGTGTGTGGTTAGCATTTTCAAGCTCGATGATGAATCGTTGATACTAACCACCGAACCAGAACGTGTGATCGACGTCTGTAGCGCAATAGAAGCGGTGACGTTCACGGCGGATGGTGCGTATCTGGTGGTTGGTGGCAGTGACTGGGTTCGGGTGTGGCAATTGAAGAATGGCCGAGAACTGGTCAAATTGAACACCTCTGGGAGCGTCCAGTGTCTCGCTGTCTCGAAGGACTGTAGATGGATCGCAGCGGGGACGTTCAAGGGTGTGTTCCATGTCTGGGATACGGACACGGTATGGATCCGGCACAAACAATCCTTCTCACACAAGAACACTTCATCGAAAAGTATCACCGGACTTGACTTCTCGCCCGACTTACCGGCGACCCGACTCGTGATTTCGTCAAACGACTGCACAGCCACCGTTTGGGATGTCGGAACGTGGAAGCGAGTACGGACATTCAACCACAACGACAGGGTGGTAGCAGCGAAATACTCGCCAAAGGGCAATCTTCTGGCGACCGCTACCCAAGATGCTGTTCACGTCTACGACGACCTGAACACTTTACTTTTCGACATACCCATACGGGTCACCCTACGGTACAACGCTGGCCTTGCCTGGTCCGGCAACCACGATCTCTTTATCGTATCGATCACCAAGATCAAGAGGATTGACATTTCCGCCGAGCATTATTCTCTCTTGGACTGGCCTGCCGTTGATGCCAACTACTCTTCCATTACTCCGCTGCAATACGGCAAACTCCTTGCATGTTCTACGAGTCGTGCTGTCACCATCTGGGACACCTCGAGGCATACCAGGCTCAGTGTCATGGAACATGTTGCAGGCATCCGTTCTATCGCCTTTTCACCAGATGAAAAGCTTATGGCAATTGGTGGGACGGGAAATAGCATTACGGTCCGACACTTGCCTGTGCTGGACCCAAATCCTACTATCCCAATACATAGCCAAGAGCCAACATTCCAAGGAGGAGGGGCGGTGGAGAGAGTAGAGGGAGAGTTAGGTGATACGCACAGGGTAGGTTATCTTTGACTTGGGAACATTGGTCGGTTGACACAATGACCATTAGGTAACGCTCGACTTACAGTCTCCATGGCGCCACGAGAGTGTCTTGAAGGAGTGGGCAAAAGCAAAAGTAACCGATGGCTCGTGGAAAGATGTCTTGTCAACTACCGGAACAGTATGTATGATCCTTTGTCATCCTGTGTTACGAAACTGAAGCCTATTTGTTAAGTTCGGGATCCCGAGGTTCGCAGCTTACAAGGTAATATGCGAACATCTCGAAATGGTGGACCGAATTATGGATGCGAGCGAATGCTTCCGCAATATGGCAAGCGAATTAGGACAAGAAGTGGAAAATGAGGAAGGGGAGTGGTGCGCTGGTGAGTCGGTGTGGGTGGTCGAGAAGACACCTGTGTGACCAGGCTTTGTCAGATTTCAAAACTCGTTGCAGTCGGAAGCTAGTGGATGGCGGGGACGCCGCTATGGAAGAACAACAATATGAAAAAGCCATTTCTCTTTACTCGACTGCACTGGGCCTAGAAGGTGCAGTAGTTAATAGATCACCGTTTGGTAATGTCATCGTCCCGTGTAAATGTGAATTTCCTTTAACTCAGGGGTCTCAGCAGACATCAGGGTGAAGAGAATCATGGCGTACGTGGCGAAAGGGTTATGGAAACATGCATTGGACGATGCGAATCATGTGGGTTATCTCTAACTTGATAGGGTTGAGCTTTTTTGACACGATAACATTAGGTGACAAGCCCACAATCTTCGTGGGGCCGGGAGGGTGTCTTGAGAGAATGGGCAAGAGTAAAGCTGGCCACAGAGTCGTGGGAGCAGGTCCTGGGAACTACCACAGTACGTCTGATTTCCTACGAACAATATACACCACGAAAGCTGAACATTGGTGTTGGAGTTCGAGGTCCCAAGGTTTGCGGTTTACAAAGTGATATGTGAACATCTCGAAATGGTAGACCAGACCATGGACGCTTGCGAGTGTTTCCGAAGTATGAAAAGTGAATTAGGGGAAGAAATACAAATCAGGGAGGCGGCATGGTGTGGTGGTGAGTAACGGAGTATGTGGTAATCGATGGGACACCTGTCTGACCAGTCTGCGCCAGCTTTCAAAACGCGTTGCAGCAAGAAGCTAGTGAATTATGGAGACGCTGCTATGGGATGCAAGCAGTACGAGGAAGCCATTCTACTTTACTCGGGTGCATTGGACATGATAGAGGGTCCAGCCACTAATGCACGACGACGCAACGGGGCCACCACTGGGAATTCGGTTACGGTGTCGCTCAACCCCACGGTCTCCCTTTTCCCAGACATCCTGATGAAGCGAACCAAAGCATATATGGCTAAAGGATTGTGGAAAGACGCATTGGATGGTGCGAATGATGTACGTATCACTGATTTGGGAAGGTTGGACTCAGATTCTAATATTAGGTGGCGAAGATCGACCTACAATCTCCATGCAGCAAAGAGAGCATCTTACGGGAGTGGGCAAAAGCAAGTTTAATGGATGACTTATGGAATGTTGGCTTGTCGACTTCAAGAGCGGTTCGTGTGATCTTTTGGATATGCATCATTGATAGCGCTAATTAGACCGTGACATTACAGTTTAATGTTTCTAGGTCCACTATTTACAAAGTTGCATGTGAATATCTCGAAATGGGTGGTCGCATCCCGGATTTGGCTGAATGTCTCCACGAAATGCGAGGTGAATTAGGATACAAAATAGAGGGTATGCAAGAGAAATGGAGTTCCGGTGAGTCGTCACACATGTGCACATGAGACTTTGACAAATCTATGTCAGATTTCAAATCTCGTTGCTACAATAAGTTAGTGGAGCATAGGGACATCACCATGAGACAACAGCGATACGACGCAGCCATTTCCTCTTACTCTGCCGCTTTATACCTGGAAGGTGTAGCAGCTAATTCCAAACGGGCTGACGGCCTCATCACCGGGATCTCAACCAACCCCGCTGTCTCACAAGATGTCCCGGAGAAGCTAATCAAGGCGTACGTGGTCAAGGGATCATGGAAGGACGCATTGGGCAATGCCAGTCATGTACGTCACCTCTGTCGATCTGCATTACAAAAAGTGACCTTGGATATCCAAGTTCAAGCTTTCGAGATTCACAGCTTATAAAGTCATATGCGAACATCTCGAAATGGTGGACCGTATGACAGATGCAGTTGAATGTCTCTGGGAAATGATGGGGGAACTTGAATGGGAATTGGAAATTAAGCAAACAAAATGGATTCTTGGTGAGTTCTTGAGCAGCGATCGAAAATATGCATGTATAACAAGTTTTTCTTAGATTTTAAAACTCGTTGTGGCAAGAAGCTAGAGGATCGTGGAGACCACGCGATGCGAGCACAACAATTTGAAGAAGCCACCTCTTTTTACTCGGTTGTGCTCGATCTTGATCCGACTTCCCCACAAGCCTCAGGCTTGTTCATCAAGCGAAGCAAGGCGTATGTGGCGAGGTCTGTGTGGGAAGATGCATTAAATGACGTACGGGAGGTATGTCATTTCGACTATACCTCAGAGTATTGTTTGATGAAATTTTCAGGCCATAGCATCACAAGTTAGCCACGAACCGGTAGTGTGTGGGACGGAGCGTTTCAAGGATGCATTCAACATATTTAAAACAGTGACGTCGGAGATGTCACGGTCACCTGATCCGGTTACTCGCCGTAAGGACTGCAATTTCGTACTCCAGGTTACTCGCTGATCTTCTTTTGCAGTGCATTATCGCCAGTTCACAGACACGAGAAATATTATTCAGCAGGTGGTTCAGGAAGCCATCCATGACTTACCACCAGTGCTTATTGACACTACATCCGGTCGGCTTTGCCAGAGACCCGAGCAAGCCACTGCATTTGAATCATCACCGGTCTTTGTAGTGCTTGTCTTAACCACAGACATTGACCGGAAGCGGATTAAGCGAGAAGTCGTACGATACTACCGTTATGCTATGCTTTCACACAAGTGGGAAGACGGCGAACCTCTCTTCGAAAAGGTCAAGCGTGTCGCCGTGTATGACCTCGAAGACTTGCCCACTCACGCCAAGCTCCAAATGTTCTGCAAGCTCGTGCACGCTTCTGGCTTTCAATGGGCATGGAGTGACACCTGCTGCATTAACAAAGCAGATCATTTCGTGCTCCAAATGCCCTGGTGTCTATGTTCAGCTGGTACCAAGCTTCTTCTTTAACTCTTGTTTTCCTCCGTGGCGTACCATCGCCATCGAGTTGCGGCGATCTCACGAGGAGCATCTGGAATACCCGGGCTTGGACATTCCAGGAGTACCATGCCTCGAAGGTTGTTCGATTTTACACCGAGAATTGGACACTGCACATGAACCTGGATATTCCAAACCACAAGGAGTCGTCCGAGATCATCTCGGAGATGGAGGAGGCAACAGGCATCTCAGCACAGGCTTTGACGAAACTTCGACCGGGGTTAGATGGCATCCGGGAAAAGCTTTGCCTCGCTTCACAACGAAAGACAACAATCATTGAGGATGCCGCGTATTCACTCTTCGGGATCTTCTCTGTCTCCTTACCTGTTGTCTATGGTGAGCGAGACCACGCACTCGGGCGACTCTTAGCACGACTGCTCACCGGTGCGGGCGACACGAGTATCCTTGCATGGTCCGGCAGATCTGGAAGTTTTAATAGTTGTCTTCCTGCCGAGATCACCGTGTTTGGACAACTGCCAGAGACACACATTCCACTCATTACAAGTTCTGAGATCGGCCAACTAACTGCCCGGTTGCACACTTGTTCACTCCATCTTCCATCAATCGTGGATCTGTACAGTCGACTCCATGGGCTTCCGGTCCCATCCTTCATGGATAATCGGATGAGGCTCCCCTGCATTTCCTTCCCGATCACATGTGTGCCCACCGGATCCGGTCAAGTCTTTCATCTGAGAACGGCTACTTTCGGCGACGTGGAAATCAAAACAAATGAGGATCTCTCTCGACTGGACTCTCTCATTCTAGTTCACCCTTGGATTGATTTTCTCCTCGACCGGCGATCCATTGACGATGTAGGAGAAACCAACCAGTCCCCCGTCCCTGGTTCCGCCGACATGACACATCCGCAAGTTGTAGGCGTACGAAGTTTTTTTGGTGGATGGTTGTCCTCCAAACTACGAGATGTGGTGTCGTTTGCATCTCGTTCGTCTGTCTCTTCGGGGAATCTCGAAGTACACACCCTAGAGTTCCTTGTACGCCTCAGAAAGCCGTTTGGCGCCCTACTGCTTGCCCAGAATCGCCGCAATGTAGCAGAATACAGGAGGGTCGCTGCAGACAGCATTATCACAGTCCAGATCCCAGAGGATGCGCCATTGGACCAGCTGGTTTCCAATGTACGAACACTGGACGTTCTTTGATAGTGATTTTTGGTCGGTTAGGGAACCCCTTTTACCTTTCGCTAGTTTACTCTATCCGTCACGACAATGTCTTGATCTTCTACGTTATCACTCTCTTTACGACGCTCGCTGTTGTATGTTATCATTATTAGCTTTTTTCCCCTCGATTTCTTCTTTACTGGGGTGTCGTTGAGATCCCCTTACTCAGTGCCAACTTTTGGCCTCAACGCAATGGATACAATGCGGTGTTTTCTACGCTTGGATAGAAATTGTAGTGTGATATTCTTAATGACCGACAACACCGACATTACCTGCTACTTGTGTAATGGTTTTATTATAACTTCGCCGCGAGAATCAGGGTGCGTCCTTTGACTTCTCCTTGGTAGTCGCCCAAGTACCACCTCACCGCCTCTCTGAATTCACCCAACCACTCCTTCACGACTTTGCTGCTGAACACATGCTCGTCGTAGAACATGAAGAACTGCAGCTGCCCCCGCACTGTCCACGACCCTAAATATAACTCTGCCGGACGCAGGTGCATATGCGTCCGCCAGTACTCGACATGCAATCGCGGTGTCTCGCTTTCGCGCACGACTTCCTCGGGGACAGGTTGGACGGTGTACCCTGCACGATGGGGATGTTGTACCTGTGATAGCGGCGAGAGAGGGTGCGTTTCCGGAAGTGGGTAGGTGAGCGGCATCATCTTGTCCATCTACAATCATCTCTCATCAGTCCTCCTTCCCTCGTTAATATGAAATAAGTCCCGGAATACGCACGTTCCCTAAACTGGACCCATCTTGGGTCATGATCGGTCCTAGGGAGGGCACTGGAATACAGGGTTGTGATTTGGTATTCAACATCACCTTGTCGTGATGGTTTGCAGTGCGCCAAGCGTCCGCAGCCTCCTGGCGAACCGGTAACCTAAATCGATACCCGGCGGTACAAATGTCCACGAACCGGGGATGATTGAACAAGGTTTCTGTTTGTGATCTCACCATGTGACATCGATGAAGGAATCGTTGAAAAGACATCAACTCTGGGAAGT
Organism: Zangia roseola; assembly: GCA_038090095.1. Classification (NCBI taxonomy): domain Eukaryota; kingdom Fungi; phylum Basidiomycota; class Agaricomycetes; order Boletales; family Boletaceae; genus Zangia; species Zangia roseola. The sequence goes on from JBBPMD010000020.1 coordinate 11,809, forward strand.
CTGGCGCACCATCGACCATTTCGAGAGCATGCAAATCGTCCCTGTTGCGCATGGTCCCGAGGGGCATAAAGGGCAGTATGTATTGTGCAAAACTGGCATTGAGACCGATTTCACCTGAGCCGCCATTCTGGAACCAGTCCTGCTCTAGATAGGGTCGAAGATTGAGTGGGCCGTTGAAGAACATAGGCTCGCATTTGCGATATTCCCATTCTGCCTCTGATATTTCTCCCCTGAGATATCGCCGGCAAATCATGCGTGATAATACCACTTGGCTAATCACATAGTAGGCGCACGTCGGGGAAATACCGTAGCGCTTGCAGGCAGAATGAATTGCGTCAGAAAGGACGCGGGAGAAGGTAAAGACCTGGATACGCGACTTTGCAGGGGTTCGTTGGGTTTCTGTGGTGAAATTTGCAGGGATCGAATGCCCACCCTGAATCACTTCGTCAGTGATTATGTGTGTTATATGAAAACAAGGAGATTACTTTAAACCGGGCGAGTCGGATGGCATGCAAGGCATAACCAATTGCCTTCCTCCACCTCTGTTTAGGCAGAGATAAACCTTCAAAATGCAACCGACTCTCTAGTGAAAGACACATTTGCAATCTGGTTGGGATCGGAAGTGGGGCAGGGTCATATGATGACACCAAAGACTGAAAGAACGCACGTAGGATCGTACTTGTCGAAGATCCATCAGTGATGCAATGCGCCACCACAAGCACTACGTGAAAATGATGTGGTCGATCCATGCGTTGAAGTATGTATAGCCGCGCAAGCCGTTTCGAAGAGAGTGGGGAAGAACCATCAAGGATATCTGTAACGAACTGATCTGCATCTTGAACTGACGAGATCGTGCGAAACGTGATGTCGCCGTCCTGAAGGCTATTGACATTTTCTTCACGAACGACAAAGTGCGCGTCATGGCCTTCCTCGTGGACCTCTGCTGCTAGGAGGGGAAACCGACGCCTAACAGAAGACCATGCGCGGTGCACGTTGGCGTATGAATAGATCTGGGTATCATTCCGTGTAGTACGGAGATGGATGTGCATGACGGTGTTGGTCGTGCCATTGAAGGCACTGTCCCAGTAGAAGCAGCTTTCAGTGACTCCAAGGTCCCGATGCCAAACCCGCTGCCCAAGTCTTGACTCTATCTCTGTCCAGGACGTCCTCTTCATCAGAGAAAGGCTCGAAGGAAAAAAAAAACGGATCAAATGGGCAACTTTTACCCGTGTAGGGGGCCTTCTTTATACACGTCGAGCTCTGAATGGAACTTCATCTAATAACCTAGGTGCCATTGGTTGAATAATGAGTAGTGTCGTAACTTTAGTTCCCACGGTGGGTCTGCAGCCAACGTTTGAACAATGAAACTCGAAGACTTCCTCGTTTTCCTCTCATGCTGCTATCGTGTATGTTGTTATCGTCACCAACAACATTGACAGGTAACGGGCCCTCTCTCTGGACCTCCTGGTTCACCGCATGGGGAGCGACCTCTAACCTACTAGTCACATTGGTCCACCACAATCGATCGTATGGCCCCATTATTTCTCTCACCAACGGACCCCTATTTCACGCTCGCAGGGCCTGAGTTAAGGGGGGTTAGTACACGTTCTGGAGTGCCTGAATCCATTTGCAGCCGACAAAACCCTCCCCCACTATCGTGAGTCGGTGTGGGGCAATCTTGGGTGCCGTGACATGCGCGCTAGGCGAAGTCGGGCCGAACGACGAACAGAGAAATGGTAGAGCCAACTTAGGTTAACCAAAACGTCGTGCTCGACACTATACCCGCAGCGGATCCACGCTGGCCCGCACAACCCAGCAGTGTCTGGGTGATACCACAGGTGAACATTATAGAAATAGTTCAGGACCCGTAAACTAATGTTAGTAACAGTAGGACAAGATTTACTGCCAGTGCATAGCAATCTGGAAGCCCAGCGGCAGATCAACTGTAGTCGAGGTGAATATACCACTCAGAATCTGGTTGCGCCTGGGTCATGGAAACTCACGCATGGTGATCACTTGGAAGTCACCTTCAGAAGAGCAACCGCGCTCTGCATCGCATGTCACGGTATTAAGTGATCGTCACCGGTGACCATTGCTAATCCGAGGCGTTCAAGTGCGGGCGATGAACACGACAGGTACGGGTATTCGCACCCGTGCTGACTCGTAAAATACACACACTGCCTGTGACAGGGATCACCTGGGCCGAGACTATTGTTATACCAGCCAGGGAAAGGCAGAATACCTGTGAGTATCCCTACGCGGCCCCAGGCACTGAAAACACGATGTCCCAATATAGGTTGTGCGCCGTCCTGTGTCAACGAGAAACGTGCATGATAAGAACCCCCCGCCGGCGAGCTTCATTGATGGGCCCTTGGTCACTTTCTTTCATCGTCAATATCCATGTCGTCGTCACTGACCGCGGGTTCGTTCACTCACAATAGGCTTGTGTTAATGCTAATGATTGGACTAGAACACGAAATCGACGTCGGAAGCGGAATAGAGACGGTGTCTTTTACCCCAGATGGAGAATGCTTGGTGATTGGCGGTTCCGACGGGATTCAAGTACGGCGAGTGCAAAACGGTCGAAAAATAGCAAGAATAACATGGATCCCTTTTCACTTTGCAACTGTCTCCAATGATGGACGATGGATCGCAGGGATAGTGCTCGGAGGCGAGGTGATTGTCTTGGATGCTCAGACACAAAAGAAGGTTTGGTCGTACCAAGCCGGGATTACGGCTCACATCTTCGCTGCCGATTTCTCGCCTGACTCGACGCGGTTCGTAACGGGGTCAGGTCATCTGCAAGTCACTGTCTGGGAAGTCTCAACTTGGAAACAACTACAAAGGTTCAACTTCAAGGACAGTTCAGACTTGGTGGTATATGCGGCAAAGTTCTCACCAAACGGTGACCGGATCGCCACAGCGACTCGCGATCGTATTCAGGTCTACGATAGCAACAATGGCCGCTTACTTTTCGGAATATCCATAGGAGTCACCCGTGGGTACAACCATGGTCTCGTCTGGTCCAGCAGCCACCTCTTTGTCGAGTTTGAGCATAGAATCATCAAAATCGATGCATGTACCGGGTCGACAGTTTTTGTTTGGAAATCTCCTGTCCAACACGTCTCTTCAATCGCCATGCCACGTCATGAGAGATTCATCGCATTCGCCACAGACCGTACCGTCGCTATTTTCCACGCTTGGACACACGAACCACTCGGAGTCATCCAACGTGATAAACACATACGGTCAATTGCTTTCTCGCCAAACGACCAATTGATCGCAATTGGTAGAGCTGACGGTATAATCACTGTCAAACGCTTCTTCACCATCCATGTAAGTGGCTGTCTCGTCCGACTTACGAGAGATCTGAAAACCAAACCTACTTCACTTTCTAGGACGATGAGGCGATCGATTCATCCGCTTCCGAGCCCGCATCAATTTTGAGGGAATGGGTAAAGTCAGAGCTACTAATTAATTCGTGGCAAAATACTCTGGCTGTTGCGGTCAGCGTGAGTACCTCTTCTCTTTCTCTACGCCCTGTTGGGTCAACATTCCGGTAGTTGGAGTTTTTCACTTCAAAGCGCATCCTCTACTGCGATATTTGCGACCATCTCGAAAGGACAGACCGCCTCACAGAAGCACTCGACTGCTTCCAGCAAATGAATAATGAATTACCAGCGGAGACAAACACAAGCAGTGCGCGGGCGAAATGGGAAATAGGTAGACGTCCACGTGCCATCCCAACTTATGTAGCTGACTAAGCTGCCTCAGACTTCAAGGAACGTTGCGTCAAAAAGTTTGTCTGCCTCGGAGATGCGCATGCCATTTCCGATAGACACGACGACGCTATTACCTACTACTCACTTGCATTATCGTTCGATCCTGACGTCCCGAACAACATACTGGTCAAGCGGGCCAAAGCATATATGGCGAAGAGGTCATGGGAGGATGCACTGGACGACACAAATCAGGCATGTTGTCTCCGACTTGTACAGATTACACCTGGTTATGCGGGATCTTTAGGTGATCGAATTGGTGCCAACGTCCCCATGGAACCATGAAAACGTCCTGCGGGAGTGGGTCAAGGTTAACTTGACAGACGGCTCGTGGAAGAACGCCTTGTCGCCTCCCAGTTCTGTACGTGTGACCTCGGCTATGGTAATCTATGATTCTTACACCTGGATATCAAAGTTCATGGTACCAAGGCCCATTGTTTACAAAATGCTATGCGAGCATCTGTGGATGGCCGACCTTGTCACTGACGCGATTGAGTGTGCCCACGAAATGACACGTGAAATGGGGCAAGAAATTGGAATCGAAGAAGAAAAATGGTTTGTTGGTGAGTCGCCGAGCTTACAAGAGTGCACGCCTATAACCATCCTCTTGCAGACTTCACATCTCGCAGTTGCAAGAAGCTAGAGGGCCGTGGAGATGTCGCTATGATAGAAGGGCGATATGAGAACGCCATTTCTCTTTACTCGGCAGCGTTCCAGCTGGATCCTACGACCCCACGAGTGTTGTTCGTCAAGCGAAGCAAGGCGCAGGCAGCGAGGGGCATGTGGGAGGATGCGTTGAATGATGCGAATGAGGTACATCCTTGTCGCTGTTCTAGCGTGTTTTGTGACGAGGTTTGTTAGGCCATTACTGTGGATCCAGCATCTCCGGAAGGTTACGAGCAAAAATACTTGGCGTTACGTGGGGCGGGACGCTATCAAGATGCGTTATACGCGTTTGAGACAATGTTTACGAAGATGTCAGAGTCGACTGATGCGGATATTCGTGGTAAGGGTAGCGACCCTACAGCGAAGATCCACTAACCATGTCCTGTAGAGCGCTGCAGCCAGTATAAGAACACGAGAAAAATTATTCGGAAGGCAGTTCAGGACGCGATCCGTAAATTGCCGCCAGTGCTCATTGACACGACTACTGGTGGTCTGTGTGACCAAACTCAACAGGCGGCCGCGTTCGAGTCCCAGCCCATCTTCACGGACCTCTTGACCCCACACGTTGACCACGAACACATCAAGCAAGAAGTTGCGAAATACTATTGTTACGCCATGTTTTCGCACAAATGGGAAGACTATGAACCTCTGTACGAAAAGGTCATGCGCATCGCTGTCCACGACCTCGAAGACTTTCCCACCCACAACAAGCTCCAAATGTTCTGCGGGATCGCGCGGGATGCCGGATTCCGTTGGGCATGGAGTGATACTTGTTGTATAAACAAGGCAGACCATTTTGTGCTCCAGGAAGCACTGATTTCCATGTTCAAATGGTACCAAGGATCCTCCCTGACGATTGTATTTCTACGCGGGGTATCCCCGCCATCGCAGCGCGGCGATCTCATGGAGAGCATCTGGAATACCAGGGCCTGGACATTCCAGGAATACCACGCCTCGAAGGTGGTCCGATTCTACAATGAAAAATGGACATTGTACAGGGATCTCGACATTCCGAACCACAAGGAATCGCCTGAGATCATCTCTGAGATGGAGGAAGCAACGGGCATATCTGCGCGGGCGTTGACAGAGCTTCGACCAGGATTGGACAGCATCCGGGAAAAGCTTTGCCTAGCTTCACACCGAGAGACGACACTCGTGGAAGATGCAGCATATTCACTCTTCGGGATCTTCTCTGTCGCGTTGCCTGTCGTCTATGGAGAGGGAGACCATGCACTTGGGCGACTTTTAGCACGGTTACTCACCAGCACGGGTGATACGAGTACCCTTGCATGGACGGGCAGCTCCGGGAATTTCAATAGCTGCCTTCCGGCCGAGATCGCTGTTTTTACCCAACTACCAACGACGCACGTGCCGCTCACTATCAAAGCTACCCGCATGCGCCGACTAACCGCCCGGTTGCGAACTTCTCCGCTCCGTATCGCATCAATCATGAACCTGTACCACCGACTCGACGAGCTTTCTCTACCGTTCTTTGCGGAAGATCGGTTGAAGCTTCCGTGCATTTCCTTCTCCCTTGGACGTCTAGCTGTCATCAAGGACAAACCAGATTATGTCTTCCGTGCACAGACGACCGCGCTGGGAGTGGTAGAGATCAATACGAGAGAAGATCTCTCCCGATTTGATTCGCTCATTCTTGTTCATCCTTGGATCGACTTTCTCCTCGATCGACATCCGGTTGGAGGCGTTACAGAGACGGAACTAGAGCCCATCACAGGTCCTCCAGAGACAGCCGTAGGCGGAGATGAAGATCTATCATCGCCCAGCGGGTCGTCATCATATGCCGCTTCCTCCACGACATCAGGGACTCCGCCGACACCAGTAGCGCGGCTTATGGCTAGACTCGGACTCGGACGGTCATCTAGCAAACAGACCAGGGAGCCGTCTCTTTTGCCCCCTTCGAGCGTACTGCAGTCAGAAATAGAGCTCCAAGCGCTCCAGGTTCTTGCTCGACTGCGGCAACCGTTCGGCGCACTGTTATTATCACGAACCCGCCCGAACGTACCCGAATACAGGAGGGTCGCTTCGGAGAGCATGATTAGGGTCCAGGTGGAGAAGATCACGCCGGAAATATTGAACAAGTTGGTAGAAAGAGTGCGTATAGTTGATGTACTTTGACTGCTGTCATTGGTCGGACGAGACTTGGTTTCTATTATATGTTTTCCTGGGTGTCGTTTCTAATTTCGGAAGACACTACCCATGCCACTGGCTTGTGGAGTGGCTGGAACGTTGACGATCGACCAACCTTTGTGGTACACGGGAACTGAAGAGGAACATCACTCCTAGGAGACGATACCTGCTCAAAGTCCTCGATCATTGGAAAGAAAGAAAATCGTTATCGTTGTTTGGTTTGATAACAACCGTTACAAGTTTGTCTATGTGCGGCGGCTTGGTGCCAACCTTGCCAAGGCTCCGATTCAGGAGGAGCACTCGCCAAGTCTCGCTTGCCAAGTGCTCGTCCATGGGCCAGGCTGTCCTTCAATCAGAACTCTCAAAGTGGATAAAAGAGGCAATTAAGGATCCTACAAAAAGTTTTTTTCTTGGAGTTAGTCGCAGACCAGTCTCTGACCAGTCCAGACCTACCTTCTGGTTTATTGAACTGAGTCGATATCGGGTGGCATGCTATGGACGAAAATACACAAAAATTCAGCGCATACAGCATGTCTAGCTATTTGGCAATGGAGAGTGTTCGTTCTTCCAACAACGTAGATGATGTGGATTGGCAAGCTCTTGAATCGGGTTTCTTCCTGTCTTTCGTCGACAGACTAAATAATGGGTTCACTAATTCGCTTTAATCTGAACTGACTGGACCCTGATACCCATATCAAATCCACTTTACCATATTGATGTGAGTTTGAGAACGCAACGGGTGAACCTGAGGGACATGATAAACAAAGAGCGACGTCGAAGAGCCAACATCCCTATCACAGCAGAACGATAGACACGGGATCGCGCATCTGTTTGGTTCGCAATAGGAATTATTCACAATTTCACCGTCGTCAAGCATGGCCTTGCCCAAGAGCAACGATCTTGGATCGGATTATGAGATAGTAATAACCGACGTAGAGCACAGGGCCCGAATGAGCCGAAGATCGAGGGATAAAAACGTGGTGCATTCGAATCATCGGCACGTGTTGATGTGAGCTAAACGTGCTTCTGTCTAGACGGATATTCAAGTGACCTTTCTAGAAATCCACGCAGACTAAGTTGAACGTTGCCATCTACTATCCTATTTCTTGACATGTCCAAGCCTCAAGGCCTCAAGTAGAGTATGCAGGGTCATCAATGCTCCGAATGGTATACGTCACGTCGAACAAATTCCGCGCGATAAACCTCCCATCTGTGCCATTTAGCATCAGTATCAGCGGTCACTCCGCTATACTTGAGCAAGTTTCGCCTCGCGACGAGGTGAAAAAAGCCCAAGTACAAAGAAATCTGCCAACGCGACTCACTGTCCTCGTCGTTATTCTCCGCGCGCCACACGGCCTCGTCCATGTCCTTGGCGACGCCCGTCTGGACGTGCCGTCTGACCAAGCGGGTCCGAGCGCGTGCAGGGTCGATTTGGATCCACCACCGTTCGTCCATGTGCGCCGCTGCTTGCCGCCACGGCTCGATGTCGAGCATGCTATAGAGTCCCTCGATGATGACGATGCGGTGTGTAGGGTGGATCGCGATCGCGTCGGGCGTGGGATCTTTGAGCGCGTGGTCAAACGAGGGGGCATGAATGACGGCAGCGTCTGAACTGGCCGAGGTAGGCGGCAAACGCAAACGAGCGACAAAGTCGACGTAGGCGGGTGCGTCGAAAGTCCAGTGGCTCCCACGACGGTCGTGTGCGTGTTGAGGATTCTCCAAGGCGTCGAGCTGGGCGCGGGTGAGGTGCCAGCCGTCGAGGCCGACGAGGGTCGCTTTGGTGGGCGAGGAGACGAGGAGGGCGTTGAGTTTGTCGACGAGGCGGGTGGCGAAGGAGGTTTTCCCGGACGCGGGGACGCCTGCGATGGCGATGAGGAGACGTGCGGTGTCTGGGACGCTGTTGGAGTGTTAATTTGGATTTATAGTAAATGAGATTGACTTGCCCGTTGAGTTTGTCGATGATGAAGTCGGCGCGCTCGACGAGGAGGTCGTCCATCCTGGCCGTGGGAAGGCGGTATAGCCTTTTTTGACTACCGCAGCTTCTTTCTTGTAGATAACCATCTTACTAGTATGGCGAACCAGCTGAGACGGTACTACCAAGACACTTGTTACCTAGTAACGCTCACTGATATCACGTAGTGCGAATCCAGGTACCATCCAAGACAAAGTGCTCGTTGGCTATCAAGGCTGGTGAGTCCTGAGATCTGAGACACCACCGCAAGCAAACCCGTTGGCAGGTTCACATGTGCTGGGGACGGCGAGCCCATCGATCCAGGTACGCTCTGCACTTTAATCCGTGTCACGATCACTCACCGCGACGCAGGTCATCACGGTTGGCTTCACTGGTTCAACTCACCCATTCCAAGTGGCGGTCGTCCCAACACGGACATCTGGCCCGACGTCTCTGAATACGACCCCTCCGAACTCTACCCCGCACCCGGCCTCACCACCACTTCTGGCCAGCCTGTCCACCTGTTTTCGTCACGCCACCCCAAGACCGTGCGGCGGCACTTTCACTGGATGGCACGGCATGGCGTGGACGGGGCGTTCTTGCAGCGGTTCGCAGGTCAGTGCGAGCTCAAGCCGGGGAACCACGGGATTCGGAATCTGAGGGACGAGATCGGGGAACGTGTACGAGAGGCTGCCGAAGCAGAGGGTCGCGTCTTTGCCATCATGTGCGTCACCGGACAGTGTTTTGGACGAAGTCTTGACCCCTGCGTAGGTACGACGTCTCGGGTGTATCACCCGACAAGATTCAAGGCATTCTAGAGCAAGACTGGATGCATCTCCTCCGTGACCAACATGTCCTCGACAGTCACGGTTACCTGCGTGAGAACGGTCGACCGGTCGTCGCGCTGTGGGGTGCGTCTTTGAATAGTGCCTTCACCGTCGTCTGATGGTTTGCGTTCAGGATTCGGACTTAATGGACGGAACCACACACCCGACCTCGTGCGTGCCATCACCGCGTTTTTCCGGTCGTCTGTCCCTGGAGGCGTCTATCTCATGGCCGGTACACCCGGGCATTGGCGAACGTCGACTTCGGACGCAGATCGGAATCCAGCGTTTTTACAGGTATGGACGGAATGCTTTGATGCCATCAGTCCGTGGACAGTCGGACGATACGGAAATGAAGAAGAGGCAGACCGATGGGGCGAAGAACGCGTCAAAGCAGATGCAGAGTATCTGAAACAGCTCCAAGATCAAGGCAGGCGAAAAGTCGATTATATTCCCGTCGTGTTACCTGGGGGAAGCGTGCGTCCATTTTTTTTCCGACGCATGATTTCGTACTGACGGGTGCATAGGGCTTCAATCTATCGGGAGGCAAGTGGGGTATGAATGACATCCGGCGAGATGGCGGTCGATTTTTGTGGCGACAGATATACAATGCACGCCGTGCGGGCGTGCGCACGATTTATTGCGCGATGTGGGATGAGTGCGTTATTTTCTCGCCATTACCCAAATTAGGCGCAGATGACGAACCCGTGTAGATATGACGAAGGCACTGCGTTCATGCCCGTCGTGTCCTATTCATCCCAGTTGCCTGTTCACCCCTCCTTCCGATTCGTGGCGCTTGATGTCGACGGGCACGATCTCCCGTCCGATTGGTATATGCGTATCGCCGGGTTTACAGCCGAGGCGTTCCACGGGGAACGTACATTGCAGGACACGTTCCCAGTCAAGGAATTGCAGGATTATTGGAGCACGCGACCGCGGTATGAGGGCAAGGCCGAGGAAGGGAAACGGGACGAGGTGGATGGGGTCACGCGTGCGATGAGAGAGTGGGCGGTCTCGGACGTGCCAAGCGAGGCGCCACCGCCGTATAGTTATGAGGATGCGAGCGCACAGGCATCGCGTTCGGGTGGAAGACCGTCGGTGTCGTATCAGTCACACCCTTCTCCGAGTCGGTCGTCGTTTTCGACGGGTGCAAGTGCTGCGGCGGTGACGTTGGGAGCGGCGGCGGTAGCGCATACATTGACGGATGGAAGCACCCAGTGTACGTCGCCGAGACCATCGCCTTTGCCGCCTCCCGTGGACAGGACGTCCCGTCCATCGACTGCGACACTGCCGCCATCAGTACGCAAGTCGTCTCGTCCTTCATCTACACCACTCCCACCCTCTATCGACATGACATTGCGTCCTGCGTCAACCAATCCGTATCGTCCTTCAGAGATCGTCATGTCCCCACCCCTTCCACCTCGTCGACCCTCCACGAGCCATACCGCGTACGACAGTGGCCGACAGACACCTGGAACCACGCACTTCCCCGAGCCAGGCGTGTCAGAGTATCGTCCGCCGTTCCAGCCGCACCCCGGACGTGCGCCCTTGCCTGGACAGAGTACCTACCCTGCGGGTTTCCCTGCTGCGATGCCGGCGGGGTTTGACAGAGGACGGCCGCGGTCGAGGTCGAGGTCACGCTCTCGGTCGCATTCACGGCACAGACACGGTCGTGGGCACAAGGCGAGACGCTCGCGTTCGTCGTCGTCTGGGTCCCGGCACCGGCAAGATTATGTCCCTCATGTGCACGGACACAGGCATGGACACAGCCCCTCGTATGGACATGGACAGTCGCCCATAGGTATGGCGTTCCCTGGGATGTATCATGCGCACTCGCAGAGTCATGGACACGGGTATGTCCCTGGACATTCGATGGCGGTGGGGTATGGGCCACCACCGGGGCCACCACCTGGGCCACTTGGTCACTCAATGTCAGCGGGGGCGGCGTACGCGCCCGGACCACAGGGACAGATGTATGCGGGCTATCCGAGCCCGCCTCCGCAGGCAGGGTATGGATATGACCCCAACGGCATGGGGTATGTAGCGCGTAGGTATCCGACTTTCGTGTGTGTGTTCACGGTTGATGGTGAATGAGTAGATCCGTCGTCTGCGCCGTACTATGCGTCGTATGGACCTGGTGCTGGTGGCCCGTCGTCTGCCGGTGCTGGGGGCAGCGGCAGGGGGTTGGCGGGGAACATCGCGACGGCGTTGCAAGCGGTCGAAGGGATCGCGGGTAAGCAGACACGAAAGCAGTTGGAGAAGACGGTCAAGACGTTGACGAACTGTGAGTGTGTTTGTTATTTTACGAGTGTCTTACGGTGATGTTTTTTTTGCAGCGAGCAGCACGTTGTTCAATAAGCTCAAGTAGTGTATTGCAAAGTACATAGTGATCATGTATTCCGTAGAGTTCCATGTGAGTCCTAGTCATAAACGTGGCATGGGATGTGATATAAATACAAAAGTAAGCAAAAAAGAATCCTGATATTTTTCAAAAGACAAGAAAGAAGTCAGATCATGACGAGTCTGCCCATGACGTAATTGCCGCCGTTGACGAGGCCGAGATTCATGACGTCCTTTCCGCCGAGGCCGATTCCCGGGCCGGGCAACGTGCCCTTCCAGCCACAAGGATGGTACGGCAACACGCCCACGTTTTCGTCCCACGAATTGCGTTCTTCGATCCACTCCTCCGTCACTGGATCCTTGTATGCCGTCACGGGCGGAAGCGGGACAGACGTTGCCTTGGTGTACTCCGCCGGCGTGATATTGAAGTCGGCGAGCGATTGGGGAACCCACTGCGACGGCGACGGCGCACGACGACGACGTTTGGCGGGGGGTTTGGATGCGGACTGGGTGGGTGAATCCGGGGGAGTACCTGCGTCGCCGTCGCGCGTGCGTTTCTGCGTGGTGCGCGCTGGGGTGGCGTCGGTGGAGGGCGACGTGCTCGGGGTCGTCGGGGCTGCAGGAGTGGCTGTCGACGACGTCATCTGACGGTTGGCTGCGTTGACGGGTTTGAGGATGCACCGCTTGACGTGTCGGTTGAGGTTGGACGCGACGCCGAATCGACGCCCGCACGTATCGCACACGAACGCTGGAAACGTGTTAAGGGAGGAAGGGCAGAGGGCAAGGCGCACGGTTACCTTTTTCGCCGGTGTGGACGAGGAGGTGCTGGGTTGGGTCGGTGAGTGGGTGGGATTTATAGGTGGGGTGAGCATACCTTGCGGAGCGTCGAGGGTCTGTCAAAGGACTTTTCGCACATCCAACAGCCGTGCTTCTTCTCGCGAGGGCGGGGCGCGGTGCCTTCCTGCTTGGATGTGCGCGAAGATGCGGCGCGGGAGGTGGTTGCGCATGCGTTGCGGATGGATTGGGTGATGTCCGAGCTCGTCGCGGAGGAGGCAGCGGAGACGGGGGCGGACATGGTGGGAAGAATGGGTTTATCGGGTGGGTAGTTGTAATGGAGGGGTTGGGGGAGGAGAAAGGGAAGCGTGTCGGACCAGTCGCAGTGAGAATGACCACCAGCGATGGTTTTGAAACTGGAGAGTGAGGGTGGAATGTCGTAGTAGATGGAAGATCGGTCGAGGAAGCGCGACAACGGATCCGGGGAAGACAATGGGAGGTGCTCCTGGAACGCGGGCTGCGGCTGGAACGCGGCGAGCTGGGCACCGCCTTGGGATTGCATGTCGATGAGGGGATGTCGACGATGGACCGTGCTTGGGTTTATATACACGACTCATACGGACGCGTTTATGATTAGCATTCAACAACTGAGACGGTGTCCGTGCCTGCGTCCCCGAAGCCACGAAGACTGGACACGCGCACCTGATCGTGATGTGATGGAAACTAGCTAACACGGCGGAAACGGGGAATACCATCCCTGGACGAACCATGCCTCGTGCCTCACATCGATTTCCCTTTCAGAAGCAACCACACGTTCACCGATCGTCTCCAATCGTACTTGGATGTGTTTGTCCTTGTTAGATTCTAAAGCCGTTGCAAAATATGTCCAAACAACCATCTTCCTTTCAACATGCCAATCACATCGGCACAGAAATCGGCCATCGAGGACATCATCGATATTCTCGTGGCCACCACGCCCCCGCGTGGTAAGCGTCAGTTGGCCTCCATGTTCATGGATCTAGTCGATAGAGCTGACTGGCCCGAGTATTACGAGGTACTGCATTCGATCCACCGTCTTGCCTGCTTTAAGTTGTGACCCACCCAGGTCATTCCCGAACCACGCTGTATCAATGGCGTGAGAGCCAGCGTGGACAAAAACCGCTACAAGGACCCAATCAACGCGTACACCGACCTCTCCCTCGTGTTCTGGAACGCATTGTTCTACAATGAACCAGGCAGTCAAATTGCATCAGATGCCGACACCCTTAAAGTGAGTCATCCGAGGATGTCCGCTTTGTCCTTTACCTTCCCCTCCCCTGGCCCCTTTTCCTCACTTCCCGATCTGACACGTCCTTTGCCGTTTGGGTAGAACGTGATGGAGACTGAATGGCAGAAGCGCCCTGTGCTTCCGACGCCACGCCTCTCACCACCCCCTTCCTCCCCTCAAAAGGTTCACGGAACACTTCCAAATGCGCCGCCGCAGTCCCAGTCCACACATCTCACTCTTTCGGCCGTCCCTGCACCCCCTAAACCTGCGCCACAACGTCCCACCCCGCCCGTGCAACCCCCCTCCCCAGACATGATGGACGTCGACGTACAGGGCATGTCGCCTGAACCGGACGGTCAGGCGGACACGGCCACAGGTCCCCCCGGAGAAGACAGAGACGGCGATAGCGAGGCGATCATCCGCCAGCTCGAGAAAAATTTGCCCCGTTGGGAAGGCTTTGGGGATCTGGGTTGGATGTCCGAGGTAACCCAGGTGTGCGCTTCTCTCCCCTCTTGCTGTGTTTTTTCTTTCTCTTCTTCTTCTCGAATCGAATGTGCGTATGTGAATGACATGGGTTATTACGCATATAGGAGCGCCGATTGGAAATCGTGCTGGCGATCAAGAGCCACAAGGACGTCGTGTACGTCTTACCGGTCATCGCTTTACTTATATTTTATTTTGTGGCTGACCAAGTCGTGACATCGTGAAATGAATCCATGTTCTCCAGCGGAAATCGTTTGGCTGTTGCGCTCGAAGCTGTCCCCGAGGAGTCCACGTCCCCCCTTTTATCTTACCAGGTAAGGACATCCCTTGACCGTGTTTATGTCTCAAACCTCCATTTCCACGCCCAGTCACCCTTGTCCCTGGCGTTGATCGAGGTGTGTGTATTTGTGCGCTGTGTTTCCCGCGCTGGAGATGGCCTTTGTTGCAGAGTCGTGTCCGATCGGCCCCCCACGCGTCTTCAAAGGACTTTGATCTCGACATGGCGCGGCTGTTTGAGAAGGCACGACGGTTCCACGATCCATGTACAGAACCCTACGGTCACGTCCTCGTCCTCCAGGTAAGGCTATCATATCCGTTCTGGATCGTGGATAATGATGTACGGATTGGCACCCACACTTGCACATGCACCCGTCCATACATGCATATGCATACGCAACATCGGAAATGATTCGCTAGCGATTCTACCAGGCACTCACCTCCCCCTCTCCGCCCGCTGGTCCACCGTACACGTCTCTTACCCATTTTGCCTCCATCCGCGCCGGACCCGGCACCGCCCGCCCCCTGCATGCCGCGTCAGATCCAGACGGAGTGCCTGGCATCACCACCTTTCGCGTCTCGACCAAAGATCGTACGTTCGTAGACGAGGTCCACTACAAGGGCTGGACGATTCGTTTGGCGGATTGGCTGCACCTGAGTAATCCCGACGATCCGAGTCGGCCGATTGTGGGGCATGTGTTCAAGTGTTGGATCTCGGATGAAGCGTGGGTGGTAGTTCTGTTCTCTTCTTTGCTCGTTTTTCATTTATTTGTCCCTCTTCTTTTCTCTTCACATCGTGTGGACAGCGCAAAAAAGGGTCAACCGGGTCTGTCGATTTGCTGGTATTATCGACCTGAGCAGGTAAATCCATCCCTCGTACGGTCCTTTTTCTTTTTCTTATCCGCCATGATGACGTAGACGTTCCACCCGGCGCAAACACAATTCATGGACAAGGAAGTATTTAAAACGAGTATGTTATTTCACCGATGCGGATCGGTAGTGTGCTAAATAATCCCGTTTCCCTCCTTTTCGAAATGAAATGAAACCCGTAAATGAAACTTCCGGCACCCAACGTCGAACATACGCATGTCGTCCATGCAAACAATGAATAAAGGCCTCTTCGCGGACCACCCCGTCGAAGACGTGCTCGAAAAAATCGCCGTTCAATTCACCGCCCGACATATCCGCGGACGTCCCAGTCCCCCATTTTGGTATCCCGGGTGGCCCCTCTACGTCTGCCACTCTCGGTACAACGAGCGTGAGCGCGTATTTGTCAAGATCAAGAACTGGGCGAGCTGTATCCCCGAAGAAGTGCGCAAAAAGGACGACTTTATGCCCATCTCCGGGTTCGAGCGGGTCGTGTACCCACCTAAAGTCCCCAGTCCGTTTGTGGGCAACGCTGTCAAGGGTCCGGGTGGGATCGGAGAGCCATTGGAGAAGACCGAGGGGGAGAAGACCGAGGGCGGAGGGACGGGACGGAAGCGGACGCGAAGACATCCGGGGACGGCGGAGGCGGCCCCAAGTGCGGTGGCGTCCAAGACGGCTGTGACCACGGGCTTGGCGCCGGCGGTTTCCAAGGTGCATCCAGGCGGGCCAACGTTGATTGTCCCTGGTGGCCTCGGCGTAGCGAGCGCTAGTCCAAGCGGGGATACCAAAGACCGGACGATGTTGACCGCGGCGGGGACGCTGAGCGTGCCTCCCATTGTGGACAAGCTGCCACCCGAGACCAGTTGGGTGTCTTCATCGTTTTCGTATGGATGTCCGTCGCTGACGTGGCTGCAGCGGTTCATTTCGATCGGTCGCCAGAGACGAACGAGGTGCTGTGGTTTGCGGCGCCGCCGATGAATGTGGCGAGGCCAGCAGTGGCGCGGCATAGTCTGACATATTTGACGTACTTGGTAGGGAAGCGTGCGGCGATGGACGTGGATCACGAGGGCAGTGATGAGGGAGGGGAGGAGGACGAGGCGGGGATAACGCGACAGGGCGAACGCGGGGACGGGCAGGGTCAGGCCCGTGCCAGTGGGACGCTGACGGTGAGCGAGATGATGCAGGCGGCGATGAGATAGGGTTTGGTAGCCGTACTTCCGTGTAGACAGGGTTTATTCTGCAGTGGCTTTTTGCAGCACTTGTCGTGCACGGGTGGGTGGCCAAGCGTTCTGTTCCACGGCGTCTTCTTGCCTGGCCGGTTGTGATCGCGTGATACATACGAAAAGGTTTCTTCTGCGATATCTGTTTGCTTGACAGGAGATGTCTACAAAGCGCATAGAGATAGTGAGTGCCGAGTTTATCCCGTGTGGTCCTTTTTCCTGATACCTACACGAGGTGCAGACAGAGATGGGTGGTGCGTCGGTGTCGATGTCGGTGTCTTCTTCCTGAACCGATTTCGGTATGTTCTCCTTGGACCGATTGTAGTGATTAAACTATTGGGGAATGTCTATACGAAACAGGTCTCTCCCATGTTATTCTCGGTGTCTTCTTCCGAACCGTGATGGCGCGATTGTGGGGACGTCTATACGAAGCATATACAGATGGGTAGGGAGCTCGAGAGGATGGTTTCCACGGCGTCTTCTTGCCTGGCCGGTTGTGATCGCGCGATTGGGGGGGAAACATACGAAAAGGTTTCTTCTCCGATATCTGTCTGCCTGACAGGAGATGTCTACAAAGCGCATACAGATGGCGTTTATCCCGTGTCGTCTTTTTCCTGATACCTACACGAGGTACAGACAGATGGGTGGTGCGTCGGTGTCGGTGTCTTTTTCCTGAACCGATTTCGGTATGTTGTCCTTGGACCGATTGTAGTGATTAAACTATTGGGGCTCGGATGTCTATACGAAACAGGTTCGTTCTCGGTGTCTTGTTCCGGACCGCGGTTGTAGTGATGGCGCGATTGTGGGGACGTCTATACGAAGCATATACAGATGAGTAGAGAGCTCGAGAGGGTGGTTTCTTTCGTGTCTCTGGACCGGCCGCATTGATCGCATGATTGGAGGGAGATGGACGTATGGGGTTTGGAGCTGTTCTCTTCCGTATCGTTGTCGGTGTCTTCTTCCGGACCGATCGTAGTGATGAAGCCATCGTGGAGATGTCGATACAGTGTCGGGGATCTGGTAGATGGCTTGCTTTTGTCAGTGCCTTCTTCCCGGACCAGTCGTAACGATCGAGTTATTGAGGGGACATCTATAGCACATACGAATGGGCAGAGAGTTTAGATGTCGGTGTATTCTCTCCCCGTGTGACTGAGCTACTGGAGGGATGTCTATACGAAGGAAATACATACGGCGGGGAGACGATTTGGTAGATGGTCTCTTCCGTCACCGGTTGCATTGATCGCGTGATTGGAGGTGTCGCCGTTGGCGCGTCAGGTCGTATCCTAGCTGATGACCGGTACACCGACGTATACACGAATTGTATGAAAGATCCGTTGGCAGTGCTCACGGAACCGTCGCCGGACCTCCGGATTCATTTCCTCGAGCGTCTGTTCTCTAAGAAAGTGAGCTGATACGCGTACCGTTGACCCTTGGTTTCGCGGAGGAACGCAGAGGTGTTGAAGATGAGATAAGATCAATGTCGGCCTCTCCCGTCGCTTACATCAGGTCAATCGATTGCCACCGCCTCGAGCGGGCAACACCAAAAAAAATCTAAATATACATACATACTAGTGTGGTAGGATAAGAGTCAGATGTGCAACGTACGTTACCGCTTGAGACTTTCATGGAATCCTAACTCTCTCATGGAGTGTTGTGATTCCAACCCCACTGTGCCATTTCACCGATCGACGCGGCAGATTCCAAGGGCACTCCACGCCGAATAGTGGTGGAGAGAACGGACACTATTCCTACCAGTGTCGTCACATAGGGTAAAATAGGGTGCGGCGTTTTGATCACCCAACCCTTCAAGCGATAGATAAAGGGAAAGATCGTAGCATAGATCACTTACTTGCCATTTTCCATTCGATGCGGAGTTCTCAGGTGGGTCGACAACTGATGCGGCTGGTACGCAGGGGATCGATCGATCACGTTCCACCTTACTAGGCGAGGCCTATCTGCAAACTTGAAAGTGGCAGAACAAGGTTATTATTGAGTTATCTCCCGACGACCCTATGATTGGGATGGCAAGAATCGATATTCAGGGCTACTGACCTGGTCTGACTAAATCGACCTAAAAGGTAGAAGTTGGGCCCGCTTATGCGGGTTCAACTTTTAGATGCCAGTCCATGTCCGTACTGCAACCGAATAGTGATTACAATAATAACTACACACGTACTTGAATAATCCAAGTCGTGACGTGGGATTCCGGTGGAACTTTGTACTCATGCCGACACGTCGTACGTATAGATGACTGCGCGGCCGGGATCCGAATCAAGCTGAAGTTTTTTTTTTCTCATCACGAACCGGATGGTTTGAAGTCGCCGGGCAGACGGCATGAGCCGCCGAACCGACTACATACATACCTCTGACAAGCTAGCGAATGCCTCGATTCCCCGGGTCTTCTGATCATACCAAACGGTTTCGTATGCGCGTCTCCCCGGGCCCGTGACAAAGGTCACGGAAGTAGGGGAAGTATACGTCAGCACCCGGGTCCGAATGCCACGTATCTTGTACTGACCGCCGTTCATCCAGATCACGCTTGCTTCCCCACTTGCAGGGCTCGTGTGCCGGGAGTCACAAGTTGAGTTTGTCTGTCTACCGCGTACTATAGCTCCGAATCTTCATTCCAGGAAACTCACCTTCACACCGCAATCCTCAAATGTTATCGTGAGGCAGGTCCAGATGCATTCGTTCTACGACAAAGCGTAATGGACTTGTGGCGATTGCGGTTCGGCTCACGGGACTGCTTGTTCACAGAATTAGGATAGAGTACTTACTTACCGTGGCACAACCGCTCGTCTGCGTCAGTTCATGTAAGATGCACCGCTTTTATTCTATGCACCGCTCATCCTTTTCTCGATCTGTAACAGCGGTGTGCGTCCCTACACTCTGCAAAGACTTAGTGGGCCTTGATCTCGCTACTTATTGCACATCCACGAACCGAACAACCATTGTGTGCGCGCTGAAATGCGCCGGTTGTGCGGTTTTCGTTTGCCATCTACAACCAGGCCAACAGTGGAATCTCGTAAACTCGACACGTCATGCCCGTCCGCAAATAGCTGGTCCAGACCGCGGCGTTGCGTTCACTTCAAGTCGTCACATACATATCTAGAAAATCACCTTTCGAAATTTCACTGTTCCTCGGCGTTGTACCTGGTTGACGCGGCGGAATCCAGTCCCGTTAGCAGGTCAATAAAGACTTTTCGAGTCGTCACCGGTTTTGCTGGGACTTTGTCCCCATCAAACACGAAGCGAACTCGCAACCGAGCTAACTGACCTGTACAATGTGCTGGGAAGCACCGCTGCTATTCGGAATGTTCAACCGAACCATGCGGAACGTTCTTATCTGAAAAGGGCTCTAGGTCATGCTGTAAAACCCTCGTAAGTCCTTATTGATCGTCAGCCCACTATCTCACCACTGCGCTGACGGAGTTACTAAACCAGGCTTCTGATCATGTAAACGTGCAGGCGCCAATCTCATAACAGGAATATTGATTTCTATCTTTCGAAGTGACGTTACCCAAAGCGCGTGAAAGACGACCCGGGTCCTGGAATGCCACGCTCAATTGGGATACGGCGGAGGGGAAAGATCGATGGATACCGGTTGTTGGAAGAAATCGAGGGGCACATGCCAGAGATTGGAGGCAAGAGCCACAGAAACAGCGCCGGAATGGTTCCTGTTCCTCACCTACAGCTTGAACGTTCACTAATTGGCTATTCTCAGGGCACCTCAACACTGCATGGGCCTACAGCTCAACAGTAGGCTGTGTCCTGGCACGGAGATCATCAAATACCAGGGGTTGTGATCATACGAAGCTCCCCGGTTACTGCGAACAGTATCAAACCGACGCTCGGATCGGGAAGTGCCCTCTGACTACCGGGCTGGACATTACCGTGCGCGCGATAGGACTAAGTCCGACGGAGCAGAAGAGATCTGGCAAGATCCTAGGATTTCTATCGTTGTCTTATCAAAGTACTTCGACATTTATAACTTCATAATGGACGGCTGGCGCTATGTTGGATTGAGATTGGATTACCGAAGAAAATGACCCTACACTATGAAAACTGCGCGGATATCATACTATGAGCCTGACTGACCTGGTCTGAGTCATCGACATGTTCCCGACAGGCACGAAGCACTGTCTTCGCGATCAAGATCAACTTCTATCTTGCAGAAGTACTCACTGCCACTTCACAGTCGTGCTCGTGACGATGCCAGCTTGAAAAACACAGACCACCAGGTGCTGCAATGAAGAAATATGAGTGCGTGCGAACAAAGAGGCAACATTGCAGGGGCATAATAACACAGGCAACCTCGTGTTTACGGAATTTGAATGGCTTCTTCCCTATATACGTGCCGGCAGTGATTCTGTCCCGAAGAGCGCAAGCTATAAAAACTAGCAGCCATGGATGGGTAATTCCCTCACCAAACTTCTGAGTTTAAACAATGCTGCAGGGATCCGTCATCTCCTCCGTGTCGTTGGTTCTCGCGACCGTCGCCGTTGTTTTCCTCGTCGACCGTCGGCGGCAGCAGCAGAAACATGCACTCCTGCCTCCCGGTCCTCCTGGTTCTCCACATGGTCGCTAGTGAGTCACTTGACAACCTACACGTAGTCTGACCTCAGACTGACCCGCGTCAGTTCTCCACGATTGATTCAGTCGTGGATAGAAGAGTATGGTCCTGTCATTTCTCTCAAAGAAGGTCGTGATGTGCTCGTTATCATTGGTCGTCACAATGTGCGCTCCACGTGTTGCGCATGAGCCTACTGTTCTAACCGTTGTATATGTTTTCGAATCCAGGAGGCGACACAGTTGTTGGAGAAACAAGGGGTTAACCTTTCCGACCGACCTCACTCCGTGGCGGGAAGCGATATTCTTGGTCGTGGCATGCGGTTCATGCTCATCAGTACATCTGACCGTCTGCGACGGTTCCGAAAGTGAGAGGGCATCATGATGGAGTTTTCCCCACTAACTGTGATCTTTATCCAATAGAGCAGCGCATGCCCACCTTCAGCCGAAAGCGACGTCGAGGTACGAAGTCGACCAGACAGATTTCGCGAGAAACATTATCATCGACCTCTTGAACGATCCGGAATCACACACGTTGCATATTAAACGGTGAGCTGAGCAGATGACTCAAACTTGCGGCTTCGCAATACTTAATAGTGGAATCTCAGTTTCTCGGGCTCAGTCACATTACGTGTCATTTACGGCAAGACGACGCCTGCGTCGTTGACCGAAGATCCATTCCTTCTGCACCTCAAAAGGATGGTTCCGATCGTCCAAGGCGCGCTCGTTCCCGGTGCCTACCAGGTGGATCACTACCCTCTCTTGAGGTATGTTCCCTGGTACGGTCGTCAACTGAAGAAATACGGGGAAGATGAATATAACATGTTCACTGGCTATATGGCTCGATACAAATCGCAGATGGTACGTACATTTGCGTGTCCTGCTGAGTCACCAAGTTGATGCTTCACTGAATTAGTTGTCGGAGAGTGGCCCCCATTCGGTGGCTAAAGAGATTGTCACCCAGGTAGTTGCTGATGGGAACTTGAGCGAAACTGAAAGGGCCTACTTCCTGGGATCGCTTGTCGGCGCTGCGTTTGATACCGTAAGTGTGTCACGTGCATATTCTTCTGGTTTTTCATTTCCGTTTCTTGCTGTGCAGACGCAAGTGGCAATCTCCGTCATCATGATGGCCGCCGCGCGCTTTCCTGAAGCACAAGAAGTCGTCCATGCGCAATTGGACGCGGTCGTTGGCGCGGACACTCGTGGGTTGTTCAATATTACCGTGCTATTCGCTGAATGTAACGACCTGGATAGCTCCCACTTTCGCGGATTGGGCGGCGCTCACTGAGCTGCAGGCATTCGTTTGGGAAGCCCTGCGATGGAGACCCGTTAATCCCCTCGGTCTGTACATATCATTGTACTGGTGGTACACGCGAAACTAATGTTTGTCTTGCAGGTGCACCCCGTCGGGCTGCCAAAGACGTCTTTTGGGTTCGTCCAAATTCACCCTATGATTTAACCCGATCCAAACGTGAAACCACAGAATGGTTATTGCATCCCTGCAGGGGCAACCGTGTTTGGTAACCACTGGTGGGTGATTTGCCTTAAACGCTACGCACATTATGATGCGATCGTTGGACTGTTCTCTCCGATAGGAGCATCGGCCGTGACCCCGATGTGTTCCCTGAGCCCGAAAAGTTCAACCCCCAACGCTGGATCGGACCTGATGGCAACCTCAGAAGCGATATGAAAGCCTACTCATTTGGATTCGGTCGCCGAATGTGCGTCGGATCGAACCTCGCCATTCGGTAAGTATGACGAACTAGTCTCCTTGGCTGTTCTGTACCCGTGCACGAAGCTCATGACTCATGGTTTCTCTTCTAGATCTCTCTACATTGCTGCCGCAACCATCTTCTGGTCGTTTAAGATCACAGAAGATGCCAAGAGGCCAATCGACGATACGGCGTTTGTACCTGGGATCGTGTCGCATCCAAAGCCTTTCAGCCTCTTGTTTGAACCGAGGATGGATGTGGTACAACTGCGTGAAGTCATGGGACAATCATCGGGGAACAAGGCTAGTTGAGAGATTGGCGATCTCGTCTGTTCCACGGTGACGAATTCCGTGCATGCCAGTGATGACGATCATTTCTACCTTATCTATTACGATGTTATATGACACCATCATAAAAGGGTTGAAATATGGAATTTTGACCCAACTCTGGGATGGTATTGAGCTGTTAGCGAGCCCTCGAGAGAAACTCTCCCTCAGTATTGTTCGGCTGCGATCCAATCCCATGAGCGGAGAATTGGTAGGACCGGGAATATGTCCGAACCTATTTCATAGCCGGATCAGTGTATCTAAGTGTTACCCGTCTTCTCAGGGTATACCATCTGCCTGGACTGCGAATTTCTTGGTGACTTGTAGTAAGGAGCTGATACTAGTTTCTACTTCGCGGATGGAGGGGCGAACGGAACGCATCAATGCCGGCCGAACGCGCGGTTGGGCCGAATTGGGCACAGGCGCTGAGGTCACGGGGAGGCACGTGTATGGCGGGCCTTGGCAGCAGCAACGCGCTCATCCGACTTGGTGTCGTACTTTATCCAACGATGCTCGATTTTTTCAATGTGCGACGACGACTGACGCGAGGAAAGGGTGCGTAGACGAAAGTGATCATCGAGAACACGACACTGACCAGAGATAAGATTCGAATGGGAGTAGCCCCGCCAGCAACCTGGTCGAGCGAGCGCAAGCGTGGCCAAACCGAGATCGCCAAGGCGAGGCGATCGAAATCGTGATACCTACGTGGCGCCCATATCCTGGATCCACAACTTACGCCAAGATGAATATCGGTGATTACGTACTATCGGTCATATTCATGGCTGATGGGAAACACTTCTTGGCTGGTGAACAGCGAGGAAACATTAAATGTTGGCAGATAGAAGACAAACAGGAAGTAGGGAAGCCAATGTACGCAGGTATCATGTGCTATGACATTGCAGCAACCCAAGATGGCAGGTGGGTGGTGAGTGGGGCAGGTTCGGGCTACGCAAGGGTATTTGATGCGCAGAGCCGAAGAGTAGTGACTCACTTGAATGGACACACAGACGCTGTGTGGGCCGTTGATGTGTCGCTGGACGGATCAAGAATCGTCACAGGATCGTATGACAAGACCGTTCGCATCTGGTCGCGCGCCCGAGGGGCAACGAGTTGCAAACCCACGACAAGACGGGTATGTGGTTACCGTAAAATTTTCACCAAACCAATGGCTGTTGGCAACTGCAACATGGGGGCGCGACTCCGTCCGAGTCTATGAATGCGAAAATGGTCGCCTACTCTCTGACTTCAAGATCAAAGTCAGTACGTGGCACAACCAATCCGCCGCCTGGCATCACAATGGCAAGCATCTCTTCGTTGCGTCAAGTGATGGCCATATTCATCATCTGGACGTATTTACTGGGAGTACACTCTCAAAATGGCGCATTCGAAGCGACTATCACCCAAAGTGCATCACCTTGGCAAGCGATAGCACGTACATTGCAGCCTCTGCCCATACCTCCGTGTCATTCTGGGATGTAGGAACACATAAACAGATTGGCTTTCCCATCAAGCACGTTGACACGGTCGAGACCATGTCCATATCCTGGGATCATAACATGGTGACGGGTGCGGGCAAGACCATCAACGTGGAAAATCTGCGCAATATTCTCCCATCTCACTACTGCGACAATGTAAGTGCACTTTTTCTATGATATTGTGGCTCTCCTGATCACGATCCAAAGACCGCCCGAAATCTCCAAAATGACCTTGTGGATCTCCAGCGCGATTTCGGGGCACAGTCGCGCAAGCTCACCCGTATCCGCCAAATCGCCCCTCTGGTCGTTGAACTGGACCGCCGGAAGCGTTCAGTTGCCATTAAAACAGATCTGCTCTCTGCCGTACGCCGAGAACTCGACCAATTTCCTGATGTGTCCCACCAACTCGTCTTCGCGCGCGAGGACCGCAGAACCTCCGAAGCTCAATTCTGCACGATCCATCAACAACAGCAGGATCGCCTCAAGGATTTCATGTCTACGGTCGCCGACCGCCGATCCGACGTATCTGACATTCGGCATTTCATCACGGTCTCGGATGCGCACACCGAATATACGATCGTTCAGACCCTTGAAAGGCTCAATTCATTAGTCCGGCTAACCTCGATGTTTATGGCTAGGTTTCTCGTCAACAATGCCCAGACGCCTGTTGCCGATGAACGGTCATCGGCGGCGAAACGTGCCTCAAAGATTATTGCTCAACCCTTAGTTGACTGCTTGGAAACGACGGCACGCAACCGCATGGCCGTCTACCTCTCAATCGCATTCCGAGCCCACCTCGTCTCTCGCTTGTCACATATCCTTTCCTCATGGACTATGGGAAGAGCACACGACAAAGCTCTCAGTGGAATATACAAGCAAGTGCAGGATTCAGGCAAGAGATCTGGTTTCCGGTGTCTTCAAGTGCGCTGCTCACGGTGACAAACAGAGTCGGCACTCTTCACTGCACGCTGGCGATCCCTTGCCTACACGTATACCTCCGTCCCGATCAATGACACCGACAGCCTCGTGGCGGATGTCATACATGGACTCGCGGATATTATCCTGGCAGCTGGTTATGCCATCTCTCCTTCTGCTGCGCAGTCGACACTCTCGTCTGGGTTCAGACGCAAGATATCCAATATCATTTTGGTCGCCGAAAGACTTGGAAACTTGATTTGGTACGCGAGGGTGGCCGATTTCAAGCTCGTAGTTGGACATCGCGGTCGGGTGTTCGACGAGGTGACGATGGAAGTAGACTTCCCCAAGTGCCAGGCGAGGCCTCGTGGCAGGGGGCAGAAAGTCTTGTGTACGACTCGTTTGGGGTTAATGAAGGAAGTTGTGACGGACTCGTCAGAATCGACTCGAGAGAGGAATGCTCTGACACTGTCGACCCTGGTCAAGGCTTCCGTGTTTCTGTCATCGTCACTAGATGGTAGGTATGCCTGATATAGGTCGAGGGGCTTGTACTCCTTCATAGCACGTATTCGCTATTTAAACCTGATCTGATATGTCTACGCCCCTTCACCACTGTATGTACCCATAAAAGTCCTGTACGCACTACTCGTAATCCATACATCCTCACTCGACAGAGTAAGCTAGTACGATGGTTCGAAGAGTACCCTGGTATGAAGCAAGAAAAATAATATTGACAATGGTAAGGGAGCCCAGAGTTCGTACAGGGGAGGGCGCAAGGTATTGACGTAGTGGATGGTGTAGTCAAGTTCGACGACGAGTCGGCGTTGTCACTGCAGATGCGAGGAGAACGGATGGGATCTCGTGAAACTACGGGAAAACGTGTTGGCAACTAGCTCGTTCAACGATCTAGTGATGCCGACCCTTCCGTATTCTGCAATGTTGTAGCCAACTGGCGCAAGTAACAGCTCATCGAACGCGACACCTAGGTCAGCTAATGAGGCCTGAACAACAAGTATCCAACGAATTTTTAAAACTTTGGCGAGGATCGTGCTCACTGATCGCATAGAGACACCAACTCGTCCACGTTTGTGGACGATATCGCCCAAGGCCATGATGGAAACTCCAGCGGTGATCACTTTCAACATTGCAGTGACGGTCCCTTGGGGAACGAGATGGTCCGTGTTGCCGATACAGAAGGTGGCTATCCTCGTATCTTCCTGCTGGGTGATGGTGGAGCGTGAATTGTGGTACAAGTCAGCATATCTCCAGGTGTGTGATATGAGTACTAACCGTATGTTAATTGTCAATTGGATTAGGAGCAATCGTAAGCACACACTAAACTAGGAAAGGAGGGACAGATGGGTCCGGTGCAGACAGTAGCAAATTAGTCGCCAATGGTGGAGCATTCAAACGAGACATTGACGAATGTGATACGCACGAATAATGCAAAGAACATAGGCGGGTGATCGTGAAATTTCCCCTCTGGAAATAAGAGTTGAGAGCAGGCAGGTCAGTTTCAGACCAAGATCTCGACGAATGCGAGGATGGAGGTAAGGAGACAGTGAGGTCCTCGTACAAGATCTCCATCATAACGTCGGGATTGATGCGAGCCAACAGTCGCGCGCTTGTTCATTGCGTCGTAGTACTTTCATTCGCTGACAATGTTTTCTAGATTTCTCCTATGACTGACACGAAGAAAAGTAAGCAGACCAGTCGAAGACGATACTGATGAGTACATGCAAATTAGACGGATCTGGGAATGGGATGCACGATGCACCAGGCGAATGAGAATGTTGCCGAGTCTAGTAAGGTCGAGCAAAAGTAAGAGTGGCCAGGCAAAATGGTGATCGAAGATACGACACTGATGAGGAGAAACAGGGCGTCCACAGCAAAGGCGAGTTGGGTTATTGACATTACGGTGTCGCAAGATGTCAGGTGGTGGGCGGAGCACGCTGGGGATTTGCGACGGTGTTCGGTGCAGAGAGGTGTACCGACCAGCCCCCGGGAGGCCATCATGGAGTCTAGCGCCAGCGAAATAGGGACATTCTCATGCACTGATAGACCTGAACAAATCGATGTTAGTACCGCTGAGTGAACCGGGCAAGCGACATACAGCGAGACTCCCGTTCATAGCTGACCGGGATCCTCCAACGGATGGCGAGCTCTGGCCGGGGTTGGCTGTCCTATGTGAAGAACGCGACACGAGGAGGAATGTCATACACGAATGCATCGACATACCAAAATATTTGATAGTATAGGTCCCATCATGGTCCGCTGCCAAATCCGTTCTTATCGGCATCAGGGAAAAACCAGAACCGTGATAATCCTCCATAATCCATTTTTCACAATTTACCAATGGTTTAAAAAACTCTTATAATACTATGGAATGTATTAGCACGGTCCTGACTTTTCCCTGATGCACCAAGAGTCGGTCCAAGACGGTAGTTGCATGGGCCCAGGGAAGGCACAGAAATACAAGCAAAGGAGGCACGTATTCATAGCCGACTGGAGATCATGACTGCCAGTGAAACAGACTGTCATGCACAACAGGACGCAGCTCTGGTCGTGCGACGGCTCGTATCGAGGTTGTTTGCCGAGCGATAGCCAGACAGGCAGGCGTGCGGGTACTCTCGGAGGGATCGGGATCTATGCCAGCAAAAATGGCTGCATTCGCCTTCAACAATGCAGATGGCGATCTACGGAAAACATGATTGAGTCCCTTTCGTATACGCCAGCCTCGCTTGTAATAACTGAAGGAGAGGCTAGAAGCGCTGAAAGATACAAGGAAAGGCAAGACATTATGCGCGGGGGTACTAGAGTGCTGCTCTGAGACGTGGTAATGACATGATGCTCATAAGGTCATATATAGGTCAACAAGGCGGCGATTGCCGCTGGCTCGATGGTGAAGCAACGATCAAAAGATTGGTAGTGGCACGATGGTCCGTTTGCCAAGAATATGCACAAAGGTTTTGCCATCGTACCGCGGTCCATGCTCGTGAGAATTATGTAGAATGTACACTGTGCAATCATTGTTGGACCAGCGTCGAGTATTTGATGGGAATGATGGTGATGTGTTACCATCGATACGGTATTTGTACGACAGCGCAAATAAAGTTATTTGACGGCGAGGATGTCGAGAAAACTGTTTCAAGACGACAGTAGCGAATCAGGTACGGGCGTTTGTGAGGCACGGGAATACGCGAATCGAGGAGTTCCTGACGCACGGACGCAGACCAGCGCGGAGGGTGAGTCGAGGATCAAATGTCCGTTGCAAGGAACGTTCAAGGACGCGGGAATGACAAGGAATGGAAGGTCGACCCTGTGTCAATGATGATCGGTGCCGGCCTTTTATGCATAAAGGCCTGCTTGTCTTGTGGACCTTCGATACCCGCCTTATTACCCGCTATTTCGCTACTTGGCTCTCCATCGCTCCTTCTAGTCCCTCCCTTCCATGCTCCCCTCTCGTTTCCTGGCCCAAGCGGCCGTCCCTTTCCTTCTCGCTCTAGTAGCCAACGCCCAGTCAGAGTCTCATGTCATTAAATTTGTAAACAAGTCAGTCCAAATTTGCCAGTGACCACAACAAGCGATTTAAACTGACTATTCACAACTAGGTGTGGTTATGGAACAGTATGTCCGCCCTCTATCCGCCATTGTTATCCATGTCTCACTTCACGTCCAGTCGACGCTCATGTACAATGGTAAAAACGTCCTCACCGGCGACTCGTACACGAGCAGCGGCCCCTTTTCAGGAATTGCGTTAGTCCTCCTCTAACATCGAACCACTTGGCCGCAGTCAGCTGATTCCCTGTTTATACGTTTCATAGCTACCTTCAGACAGGTGCGTCCGGCCCACGTGTCACTCGCGAGGCGGGAATCCAACTTCTATCGTGATTAGGTTATTGCAACACCAACGGTGAAAACTGTACGCTTTTGGAGACCACCCTCATCAATCCGACGGTTCCAGGAGGTGGTTCGAGTACGGACATCTCCTTGATACCCCCGTGGGTCTCTTCTCTCCATCTATCTGACCAGTCCGTCTGATGCGCACTCGTGATCTCGACAGCCATGACTTTAGTGTCCTAACTTCTTTCGCGTGCGTCTCATTCAGATCCGCTTCGGCTTCTTTCGTGTGCTCACTTCCTCGACAGATATGACGATGGCAACTGTGCTGGTCAGGGTAAAACATGTGCGTCATTCCTCACTATCAGGCACTGTGTAAAGGCCTTACGATAACAGGTTCGAGCGGGACCTGCACGAATTCAGCCTTTTTTGGTCCAACCGACTATGTCGCGCAGGTCGCTTGTCAAGTCGACAACGTAAGTTTGAACCGCACGTCACGTGTGATTTGACCATGTACCGAAACCTCGTAGGTCAACCTCGTGGTCGCATTTTGCGCTGAAGCCTCCCAATTCGTGACGGGGAATTCAAGTGTCGCAGCTAGTGCCACGAGCTCTTTACCGTCGTCGGGCGTCCCAACCTCGGTGTCTATCACTCCTTCAGGCACGCCGACCACGGAGTCTTCGGGTTCTGCACCTACAGCGACGCCTACGCACGCCGATAACGACGACCCAGAGTGCGAGGAGCATGAAACGACGGTACCCACGTCCACGCCGACACCGACACACATCGACATCTCTAACCCCGACGACCCAGGGTGTGAGGAGCCTGAAACGACGCCAGTGTCCACGCCGACGCCAACCCCTACCGGAGACCTCGACCCCAACGACCCAGGGTGCGAGGAACCTGATCCGATGACAGCTTCGGCCACACCAACACCCTCAGTCCCCGCTACCCCTACCGACCCCACTCAAACTAGCCACCCACACCCACCTGGGCAGACGGAGCCAACGGCCCCTGCTACCGGCAGCCCTAATGACCCCGCTGGCCAGACGACGCCAACACCTTCCCCCTCGTTCACAGCCAACCCCACAGACCCCAGCCATATCAGTGCCGCCGACCCAGCCGTGTTGGCAGGATCCCCCAGTGATCCCGGTAACCCTAGTGCCTCTGGCCCAGCAGGGCAAACAACACCTACATACATCCCCACCCCCTCGTCGACAGACACTCCTTCCGACCCAGGATGCGAAGAGCCTGACCCGGCAACCGACTCATACGTACCGACGCCCACGCCCACGCCCACCCCCGCGCCTACCGGCGCAGGCGGCAGCTCTTTCGCGACTGAGTCGGACCCAGGGTGCGAGGACGGACCTGAGCCGACGATGACCCCATCTACACCCGCAAATCCGGCCACGGCTTCCGCCGCACCTACAGGCACACCCTCTGGTGACCCTTATGACCCAGGGTGTGAAGAGCCAACGGCCACTGCATCTGGAACGGTGTCAGCGCCCTCTCCTTCAAACACGGAAGACCCCCATGACCCTGGGTGCGAAGAGCCCGAGCCGGAGACAGGGTCCGCGCCCAGCGGTACACCCACACCCACGCCTACAGACACCGGCTCAGCTTCTGGTCCCATTTCGACGCCCACGTCG
Organism: Zangia roseola; assembly: GCA_038090095.1. Taxonomy (NCBI): domain Eukaryota; kingdom Fungi; phylum Basidiomycota; class Agaricomycetes; order Boletales; family Boletaceae; genus Zangia; species Zangia roseola. The sequence goes on from JBBPMD010000020.1 coordinate 42,890, forward strand.
AGTGTTGCAGCTTCAGGTGGGAGCAGTGCAAGCATGCCGAGCATGGACCCGAGTGCCACGAGTGCTGCCCCGAGTGAGAGCGCGGGTACAACGTCTGGGGGCGCTTTGCGCCGTCACCGCCGTGCTAGCCGCGTTCATTACCGTCAACTCGTTTAAGCCAATAACCTCCTCCACAGGATTAGATTATAGATCCTATACAGCGAGGAGTCGGGCGTCGAATCATGGATGATCGCGCCCTGGATTAGCCTTGAAGGCGTTGGATTTCTCATTCAGTTTTTTTTTTGCATCGGCTGACACGTCTCTTTCTACGTCTTTCTTTTTCTTGCGCGTGTCCGAGACACGCAGGAAGGGAGCATGTTCATTGTTCATGATTTTAGCATCATGCGCGTTCGTCCGTCTACCCGACCGCACACACCCTCTCAGTGAGAGATGTCGTTCATCTTAATCGACAACACGTAGTAGCATATACCCTAGTTACAATTGTTTCTGAACCTGTTGTCGTTATCACCGCATTGTCCTCTTTTAATATGTTCTCCACACGTAAGAACCGCTCCGACGCCGACAAGAATAAACCCTCGATTCAACTTCTTTCATTTACTGGCCCACATGCACCGGTTTCTAGGATTCAGAACGTTCCGATGCAAACTTTGTTCAAAGTTTACCTCTCCATTGTGATACATGCGATCAATCCAGCCCAAGCCCACGCTGCGGCCATCTAGACCCAACGTCAAAATCCATCCGAGCACCATCAACGTGTGGGTCATGCCGTGCGAATGCGTGCCTCGATATAGGTCCGGGGTGTCATTCACGCGTCCGTGATATACACCCTCGCCTCGTACCCTCGCAACGCCAACGTCGTCTCGGTCTCCAACGACGCATCAGAGCCGATGTCACCGTCGTCATGACCATCCCCCGCGTCATAATTGCACAACACGCGTTGACATGGACGGTCGCCAAGCCAATCTCTACCCACCTCGATATCGTCGGCCGAAAAATTGAGTACCACAGCCGCACGGACAGGTCCCAGCGTGCGCACATATGCAAACACGCGTTCGTCCGCGTCGAGACGCATCTCGAAATCGCCGTAAATCTAAGAGGGGGTGAGGACGGGTAGCATCCGAGATGTACCGGCACGCACCAGGACGTCGTGGGCTTTTCGGACTTGGAGAGCTCGTTTCCAGAATCCGAGGACGCTTTCGGGGTCGTTGGGGAGACGCGGTTGGGATTGGGTAGTGGCGTTCCATCCTTCGCGTGCGTCTTCTTCAAAGGCACGCATCCACGGCGTTCCAGTGGTGAATCCAGCGTTGGGGGTGGCGTCCCACTGTGCGAACGTGTGTCAGAATATCCGGACAAAAAAAGCAACGAGACGGGGGATGAGAACATCGTGAACGGTGAAGAGGTGATGTTCGACAAGGTGTGATTTCGGAAATCCGTGGGTCCACGAAAAAGGCAAGTGACATGGAACACAGCCAACAGTCAAAGAAAGACACCGTCAACATTGCAGATGGTGGTGTCGTGAGGAGAAATCGGTGAATGGAGACTTGCCTGCATGGGGATACGAGCGTGGTCTCGGGCTTTTTGCTGGAACCCGTCCAAGAGGTCCTCCATATCCACCTCTGCTTTACCCATCTTTTCCTGTCTCTGTCCTTTGATCCTAAGCCCGTCGTCAGCAGGAGGGGGAGAGACACGACATTGGTCATGAGGAGGGGGCGAGAACAACATGTTCCCCTCCTCATACACCACACACCTGTCCATACTCACAATTCCCAATAGTTTTGCGACGCCACATCCTTGTACTCCTCGATGCCCCACGTACGCGGAAAATTCTTCATCCCAAGTTCCTGTCCTTGATATACGTACACCGTCCCCGTCTGTGTCACCTCGAGGACAGCCAACATCTTGGCCGAGATCGCCCGCCACGCCACCGAATCATTCCCGAAACGAGAGACGGCGCGTGCATGGTCATGGTTTTCAATGAAAACCCTGGAGGATACGGCATGCACGATGACCACGGCACGCGACATGACACAAACAAGCGGTCAGTTTTTCGTCATAGCGCCCTCTTTTGACAGTGAATTTGAATCGCAGGCAAGGGCAACGTTCATCCCAAGCGCAAGCGACTCATTCACTCTGTTCGCCTCGCAGACGCCTCGTTCGACCTAGCCCATCCACCGTCCGAACAGTGAACAGTGAAACGATGAGCAAGACACCGAACCCTGCGGTCTCATTCGCTGTGCTGCCTCGCAGCCGCCTTGCTCGTCGAAGACCGCCGAGACGAGCTCCATCAAGCAAATACGAACGATGAAACAGAGTTCACTTGCCAACACACCGAACGTGTTGTCCCGCTGTGCTGCCTTGCAGACACCTCGCTCGTCGAAGCTCTCCGAGACGGGGTCCACCATCAAATACGGACGATGAATAGGGATCACTGCCCAGCGAAACCCTCTCATGTTCCATCGATCAGAGGCGCCACGGGAATTAGACCTCGCGCATCGACTCTCACCATCCCCGAGCCCAAGCAAGCCAGGCAGAAACCTGCTCAAGCCCGTCCAACGCGATGCGAGGGGCAAAAGGAGAAAAGGTCCACTCACGCATTCCAATAGCCCTCCTCACGCTTGTACGTCTGCCATCGTCCCACGATCGCTTTGAGCTCCGTCAGACGCCATGCCTTTTTCACGAGGGGTGACTCTTCCGGAGAGTCCAAATCCATCAGGTCAAAGTTAAAGACCATGTTGAGTTCCTTGTTTTGCGGAAGGACATATGCCGCGAGTGCAGAGGCGTCGTGTGTAAAGGGCGTCTCGCCTACTGTGATCAGGTCATGGTCTACGGCGACCCACAGGAGGTGGAGCGGGGCGTAAGGCAAGGGTGGCGCAAAGCGGTAGTAGAATACCGTAGCACGCGGCCCATTAGATGAGGTAATCAGGTGATTAGATCAGAGATTCAAGATAAAAACACGTACGTGACAAGACCTCTCGATGCATCTCCTGGATATATTCGTGCACATGGGGTCTGGCAGGGACGTAAACTTTGAGCGAATGTTCTTCTCGGAAACAGGAGGCGAAAACCACGCAGTAACATTGTTGCCGGCACAATGCGGCGTGGTTCCACTTACCCATTGGCGAAATACATGCTCGCAGGCTGATAATACTGGGTGTGGTCTACCACAGGTGCGTCCGGTAAACCATGTACTTTGGAGATGATGTTGATGACATCCATCTAGATGTCAGGGATTCGGTTCGGCTCTTACCCGCAATATCCCATCACTCGGAGAGAACACCTACCCGGAACCCATCACACCCCCTTTCGATCCAAAACCGCATCACGTCCCAAACGGCATTGCGAACGGTGGGGTTGTCCCAATTCAGATCGGGTTGTTTTTGGACGTACAGGTGGAGATAATATTCCTCTGTCCCTGGGTCGAATTCCCATGCTGAACCTGCGTGTTTTGCGTAAAGACCCAGACCCCCCCACGGAGGAATCGAGCAAAGAAGAACGCAGGGAAAGATGTAGTGTCGGCGTTACCGATCACCTCCGTGCCAAGTGTTACCCACCTTGAAAGACAGACTTCCAGTTGTTAGGCGGGAAACGCTGACCGTCGATATACTTGGGAGGGCGCCACATGTACCAAGCACGCTTTGGATCATTCTTGGAAGATTTTGATTGTTGGAACCATTCGTGCTAGATCGGATCGCATCAAATGCAGGATAATTAGTTGGCCATTGAAACTCTCATGGCAAGGTTAGAATCACTTCATCAGACGTGTGGTTTGCGACGAGGTCCATCCTGTGCAAAAAGGGACACGAGGGAGCAAAGAATAAATATCAATTAAATGATATTTGATTTTAGATCTCGATGTGACGCATTGCGAAAGGGCAGGGGTCACGTACATGAGCTTCATACCACGCTGGTGGACGCCTTGGAGCAAGTTATCCCAATCCGCGAGGGTACCATATCGCGGATCGATGTCACGATAGTCCGAGCTGTGTGTGGGATAAGATCCGGAGGCAACACCAGAAAGACAGATCGAGGACGTAAATGTAATGTGCCGACTCAGGAAGGAAAGAACGGAGATACATACATGTCGTACCCCATGTCTGCCTGGGGAGAACGATAGATGGGTGAGAGCCAAAGCACATCGACCCCAAGGTCTTTGAGATAATCCAACTTTGCATGAATTCCATTGAGATCTCCTATACCATCGCCGTTGGAATCGAAAAAGGAAGAGGGGTATATCTGGTAGACGATGGCCGATTTCCACCATGCGCGGGGGAAAGGCGGTTCTGTGGCGGCCATTGTGGTGTTTTTTCTCTGGATGCCGGTTGTGGGCAAGTGGAGAGGAAAAGACTGCGGGAAGGTACAAGGGGGAGCGCACAAGCCTCGAGGCAGACGAGAAGGGAACTGAATATGTTTCGTGATTCATGATCCTCAGATAGACGCCTGAAACTCCAAGGGCCGTGAATTCCCGGTAGAAGAGCGGAACAGCACGGTGGCAGAGAAGGGTAATTTGGAGCCATGGCTGGTCAGATGGTCAGATCGGGGTGCCGGGACGTACCTGGTTGTGGAATGGGAGCAGTTTTGAATGAGTGTGAGACATGAGTTGGGCGAAGACCGAACTCTTTTGCTTGGTAGCTTATATTAGACCCGGAGGAAGTAAAATTCGACCAGTTCCAGTGCGAGTAGACTCGACCATATTGAAAGTGACTCTGTGAGACTGAACTCCACTCGCTGTGCGACAGGGCGGCGATCAGAGATCGGTCTGGGTGTTTCCAAAGTCTACACTGGTAAGCGAAGGAACCCCGGTGTTGGAAAGGTAAACCTGAACACGCTGCATCACAAAATAAGAGGGATGCGGTGATATATGAACAACCGCATTCGTGGCAGTGTTACGCTTCCCTGCTACCATGCTGCAGTCATTTACGGAAGCGTGGTCCGGTATTGAATCCATTTACTTAAATATCCCAACTTGCTCATCCCCACCCCGCAATCAGCTACAAAGACATGTCTCACTCAATCCAAATCCCTACCATCACCGTCACCAGCTGCCTTTCCCCTCAACGCCGCTCTTCCCTACCCCCCATTCACACAGACTGTCCCCGCCCCATACCCAACTCCTACTGGGCTACCCCACAGCTCCTCGCTTGTGAATACCCCTGGTCTCCATTCGAGTCTTCTACCCAGAAACTCGACAAACTCCTCGCCGCCGGTGTTCGCACCTTCATCGACCTCACCGAGTCAGGTGAACTCTCTCCATACGCCCCACACCTCCCCGACCTCGCCCACGCACACAACATCCCCCTTACCGACATCGAATACCACCAGTTCCCCATCCAGGACCGTTCCCTCCCCGAGTCCCGCGAGTTCATGTTCACCATCCTGGATGTCCTGCGCGACAATGAACGGCGCGGGCGAGTGAGCGCGGTACACTGTCGCGGCGGCATCGGACGCACCGGCATGGTCATCGGATGCTGGCTCGTCGAGTCCTCGTGCGCCAAGAGTGGTGAGGAGGCGTTGCGGATCATCGCCGCCCTCTGGAAAACCGTCGAGAAGTGCAAGCGGTACCCACACAGTCCAGAGACCGGCCCTCAGTTCGAGTTTGTCAAGAACTTTGAGCCACCCAGACTCGTGCTGGCATGAGTGGACGCTTGCATTTTTCTTTGGGATTTTTTCGTCAAGTGCTTGATTATGGTAAATTCATGACCCGCCCTCCCCACTGCACCGTCATGGCTCACGCATTGTCTCCGCAGGTTAGAGCATCCGGCGTGTCGTTTCTAAATCAGACATACGCACAGCGTCACCTTTCTTAGAATGCGCCAAATGAATGCAACACAATGTATACACGCATCCTTATCGGCGGGACCATCCGTACAATGTTGGACGGTTTCCTCTTCGGGCTTTAGGAACTATCTATGTATCCATATTATCGCGATACTTGGTCATTAGGTTTCACCATCTTTGGGATGTGGCCTTTATATCCGTGTTATGATACCCATTTGTAACATATACTACGCATCCAATTTCATCAGGGTGGCAAGGGGTTGCCTACTCGATATTGAACTCTCTTTGTTGCTGCGCCCATATCACAAGATTGCTGGTTCGAGGGTATCTCCGTCGTCGACGCATTGGCGGGTATTGATCGGAAACAAGGAGTGATTTCTCTCAGTCCTGTTTCCCCCGATTGAACCCGACAAATTATGCCGGTTAGCTCGCGTCCCGATTCGCTGCCGGCATTCGCCATGCGTCTACGCCACGGGCAGCGCGGACTCGGGGTGATTGTCAAGGGGAGAAGCGACATGTCACCGCGGACCAACGACGTGAGAGGTGGATAGTTGGGAACGGCAAATGGCGCAGTCTATAAATTGCTCTGGTCCGACACGCCACGTCTGCTCAAAAACAAGTCCCGAGAGGCCTATCAAGATCAAGATCGAAAAATCAAAATCAGAAACTGCATCGTCCATTCCGATTTGGACGGGTCATTCGACGGAGGACAAATCCTGACAACTGATATCGGGGCCCTCCGCTATCCATCGAATACCAGGCACTCGGGATAACGCGTTGGAACTTGCAGGCTGCGTGCCGATGTTCGCCGTATGTTCCGCGCCGTATCTGATTAGAGGTAAAGACAGCGTGGACTATCACAGGCACGTAGAGTGAGCCTTGTCAATCATTAAAGAAATAAAACGACACACCGAACAGAGTAACTTGATCCGAACACCGGTAAGAGAATGGAAGAAATGAAGTGAGAAGAAGATATGGTGCGATCGAGGGGGAAAAAGACGTGCGTGGCGGCAGTGCTAGTACTTGCGAACCGACGATCGGCTGATCGACATAGGGTTATGGAGGATGGAGGGAACTCAGAGAAAAATGAAATGAAGAGATAAACGAAAGTGTACCCCCGAACTATCCCGACTCCTGGACCAGGCTAGCGTTTGAGTCGTGTCGCGCTGCCATACACGGGGCGCTGAGGCGAACCGGGGCGATTAGGACTGGGGGAACTCGGCCACAGCTTTGGCTGCTGTGGTTCGAGTCCGATAGTTCTTTTTGATACATGTTCGCGTGTTCGCGAACGATCGAAATTCTCGGAAGGCAGACCTTTAGAACGCGGAAGCGCACGCGATAGTCTGCAGACGAGTTCATTATTGTACCGCCACAAGATACCATTATCAAAATAAAACAATCGGGGAAGTATCTATGGATGGAGTGGGCATCAATTGGATTTGGTGACAATGGAAGAAGAAAGCAGATTACTGTGACACTATCAAACTTGCTTTTTTCAGGTTCCTTGGTTATTTCTTCCGAGTACAGTCGCTCAATTGCATATGTAGCAACCAAAAGGATAGAGAAAGGAGTAAGGTTTAAGATGGACCTATACTACCTGCCACGTGCTAAGCGGTCATGTCACACCGGTCACACTCCGAACCCCGCTTGCTGTGTAGTACAGAACGCGAGTTTAGCGGTACGCCTCTCTTTCTCACCCCATAGACACGTCGGTCAAGATCGCGTTCTTGTACTCACCCGTACGTTCGGTACCAGTGGATAAGAGACTCAGATCATGGGTGTGCTTATCGATTCGGAGGATCTGCACTCTGAGGCGGGGAACTAGTCCGACGCAACCTTATGGTGACGACTCACCCACAGGGTTCGGAAGTTGGCCAGCGTTTTTCGAGTGTGGCTCGCAGCTTTGACAACATGGAAGCGTTACAAAATTGGGTCTCTCATTAATTTGTCGAGTCGATTTAGAAATTTAGCAGACGACCTGCGACGCTCCAGGCTCGATACAAGCGTTGGTCATCCGCGTCCGTGTTACAGGTGGCCAGAGAGCTTCCTGGCAGCACTTCGAGTTCTCGCTCGATTGAGACGACTATTCAGTTGGCTACTGGAGTTGACACCGACCCTCAGAAATGTGGCAGCATGTACAAGTTGCTTCAGATCTGAGCGTGATCACGCCAACAAAAACCTTGATTTGAATAGCATATAAATATCGATGGCGCAGTAATTACGAGTGACGAGTATAACGAACGACGAGTACAACATTCACACGTCAGACAATCTTGAAGCGAGCCACCTCAATTCACAGTTTCGCTCGGTTGTTTTTGCTCCGCTTGGCGTCGAGTGATCCAATATGACTGTTCTTAGCTTGCCCCAACTCATGTGGCTGGCCAAGATACCACAACACTGCCCCCTTAATTTCGTCCAACCATTCCTGTATGACCACCTCCTCAAATGCGTTTCTGTCGTAAATGCTGTACATCTTCAGGCGTCCACCAGAACTCCACGCGCCTAGGTAAAGATCACCAGGACGTGAATGGTAACCGACGCTTATGTCCTTCAAGGCCATTTTCGGGGCGGTACTATCCGTGCCGAAGGATTTTGGGGCCGCGGAGGGAAACTGTGGGGACGAAGTCACATAACCTGCCTTGGATGGGTGCGCAACGGAAGAAAAAGGTGAGAGAGGATGCGTAGGCGGTAAGGGGTATCCGAGCGGTAGCACCGAGTCCAGCTACCAATAAGGGTCAACAACAGAAACCACGATGACGATACTGTATAAACGCACGTTCCCAAAGCTAGAGCCTCCGTGTGCAATTGCTGTAGGGATGTCCATGGGCGCGAGAATTTCCTCGTCCGTGTCCGTGTCTTCCTGCTGTCCGCCTTTGATCTGTTCCAACCACTCCAAACTGGTGATTTGCAAATATCCAAGGATTGACAAGGTCGACGCATGCACGAGCTCGAGAAATAGAGGATGTTTGAAAAACAAAACCGCCTGCTTCCTGAGCAACTCGGCACGATACAAGAAGCGATTAAATGTAAGCAGCTCAGAGAACGGCGGCGCCCCATTTGGCAGACCAATGTTTTCCCCACGAGGTTGGTAACGCCCTGCTGTCTCGCCGAGTGGCATGAAGGGTAGCCGGGAAAAGGAGGTACCAACAGATACCACAGGTTCGCCACCACCACCCTTCTCGAGCCATGCTTTATCGAGATAAGGCCGCAAGCTAAATGGACCTGCGATGGTGTGCGGTTGTTCCTTTCGATATTCCCATTCTTCTTCTGAGATATCACCGCGCAAGTACCGGCGATAAAGTAAGCGGGCCATGGCCACTTGTGCGAGCGCGAGGTATGCATTTCCAAAAGTAATCTTGTGTCGACGACAGTTGGTCAACACAACATCGGTTTGTTCTGGCGTGAGAAAGAGGCGGGCTTCGCGAGATCGCGCAGAAATGAAGGGTGTCGCGGACGTGAGACGACACGGAAGGGTATGGCCACCCTACAGCAACGATATACACGTTCAGATTCCAGATCCTAGGCATGTTTACGATACGAAGAAAACCACCTACCTGTATTTTTTCCATCCGCAATTGAAATATGATTCTTGCTGCAGCGTTTCTCCATCGCCGCCTTGCGGGACTAAGCGACTGTAGCTGAATAGGTGCGCTTTCTGCCATGGGAATTGACATGGCCAATCTGTCTTCCAACGGAAGTTGAGGGGGCTCCGGCTTTCCTCCCCGTGCCAGCATGTCCAAGAAACACCGCATAAAACTGGCTAACGCCGTTACATCCGTCACACAATGCATCTTCCAGACCATCAAGTGTAGCACGTCGTCGTTCTCACGAAAGACGTACAACTGAGTCAACAACTCCGTTGACAGCGGGCGCGGACCATCGAAAATCTCTTCCGCCCGACGGTCCATTTCCTCTTGTGATGCCACGTGCCCAAAGACGATTTCGTGTGGACGGACGACAGCGAGATCTCTTTCCCGAACGACGAAATGAGGTCTTGTGGCCATCGCAAGGATGCCTGTCGTCGAGTCTTCCTCGCTTGCAGAAGAACTTGGAGGCGCTTGTAAGGTAGCACCAGCGAGAGGATAACGTCTCTTTGTAGATAGCCATGCCCGGACGATGTTGTCATCTGAAAAGAGTTGCGCGTCCTTTGCGCCATTCAAGAGGTGCAGGTCAGCGCGAAAGAGGACGTCCGAGGCGCCGTCGGCGATGCTACCCCAAACTAGGTGATGCTCTATCACGTCCAGCGGACGATGGAAGGTGCGTCCTTGTGTCGAACGGTTGTCGAGCAACGTCCAGCCAGGCATGATAGGATAGAATGGAGGATGATCATTTAGAGCGGGAGCACGCTTTTAGTAGCACAGTGGCTTACATAGCTTGCAATGTAGCCATTCTGACCAAGGTTTCAGCCAAGCTCGAGTCTCGCCGAGTTCGAAGTTTCAGTGATTGCCACCGCATCGCCGGCAGTCCCCGCTTCTGCAATGTGTAAAAAATAAGCAAGAGTAAACATCTCATCTTACGGGCAGCCGACCAGAACGAGCAACACAGCCGAGTCTACAACTTTTGCAGACTCAATGAATCTAAGATGCTATGTTCATGTTCAAATGATTACAGTAATCAGTGATTCATTGATTAAACCTACATCGTATTGAGCTTAAATTACCGTATAGTCTCTGTCGACGTCCTTCGGCCGCTCTTATAGTACGCTTCGTTGGTCTACACTTTTGTCACCTGAAGGTTTGTGCTATTTGCAACACGGAAAATCGCGTAACAGTGGCAGTCGACTGTTTCCAGCTAATGAACAGTGGCCGAGACGAGCTCGAGCCGACGAGCGAGCGAAATGGGCCAATATCGGTGAGCGCTGTGACCACTCATAAGTTGATCAACCCTTCAGGCGTGGAAAAGTTACATAAGTAACATTGCCACTGCTGATTTCCAACGACTTCATCACGACTTCATCACGACTACTATTCAGCTGCATTATCTCTCAACCCTGCCACTCTACAGCCTCATCCTAGTGAGGCGAAGTACTGGCAAGGTGTATATGTGGGCAGTGGATTGGTACGCGTCGGATGATAAAACCTAGATACCCAGCACATCACTTCTTCTCTAGGCATCTGAACAGCCCGAGCTCTGACTTATGCATATTGTATCTTGTCACGCGCAGTATCTACAGGCCCATCAGGGAAAACTCAAGACCATGCCAATACATTCCATAGTATGATAAGGGTCTCTAGACCATTTGTGAAAAAAAGGATCATCACAATCCTGACTTTTCCTCGAGCTGACCGTCTTGGAGCAGCAGGTGAAAACAACATCTTGTCCACTACCAGCGCTGTACGTAGGATCCACCGAAAGTACACGGTATGAAAACTACCCCTGGATGTTCAAGCTGTTCCGAATTTCATCATCGCTTACAAAACTCGAGTGTTTCCATAAATTGGCAGACGAGGAAACAGAATGGTATGGTCGGCGTCGGATTCTTGGGGCAACTCCTCTCGAGCTTGGGAGACAGGCATTCTCACTTGGACGGGGCCGTCTGTCAGCTTCAATAGCTGTTTCCCTTCGGAAATCACTGTGTTCGACGAGTTATTGATTGCCGGTAATCTAGAATTAGGGATCATACGCCGCCCCGAGGCTCCATGTCTCTTCAGGCTTTGTATATCAGCACACGGCTGTTCGGAAAACATTCACGTCCAGGGGGTGAGTGCTTACGCAATTCAAGCAATGCGCTCGATCGGACCATCCTCCGCCATCGAGTGGAATGATACCAGACGCGGGGTTGATGCTGATACTCACCAGAAAATGGGACATCGGTAGTACCCACCGAGGGTGGGAAATCGCCACGCCTTGTCGGAGGCAATGGGCAAGGGGGATGTGGACGGTCATGGCATATAATTTGTGGTGCTCGATCATGGACACGACTTGTTCTTGAATCTTCACCATCATGTCCCTCTACACCTCTCTAAACGTCTCCCAGAAAAAAACGCGTCTGCTCTAGCTCAGACGAAGAGCCGACTCCAAAGAGACGAAGAATCCCGTACGTGTCCATCTTCCCTTCTGAGTCTCGCATTCTTATCGTGCACAGGTCACTCGTTCCCCCTCTCGTTCACGAGTTCTCATGCCCACTGCCAAGACATCTTTCGCGACTGAACAACTTACATTCTGCTCTCCAACGCGCTCTCTGTCACAGTTGCCAGCTGTGGAGTCAGCCCTTCGGAGGGCAAGATTCCCAATCTCCTCAACCTAACATCCATTTCCAACTTCTCCGAGTTTAGAACGACCAGTTTCACTAAGGGCGATCTCAAGCGTATCTGCTGGATATGGGAGTGGGATTCCGCATCTCGTCCGCCCCCCGCTACTCATCCTGCAACCGAAGATGATCTCAATCCATTCGTTGTTTCCACGGCACCATCCCCCTCGAAGGACTGCAAGTGGACGCGTGGTTCAATGGGCTGCATCATTAGCCCTACCTATCGATACTCCGAGTCCGCCCAAAAACGTATCCCTGCGTACGGGATTGGTATCGAAGTCGAGTTAGACATCGACAAGGGCATGACCAGTGGCATGGCTGCAGTCGCAAGGTGGGCCACCGGTACTGAAAACCGACGAGCAAAATTTCAAGCTAAGCTCGAATACTGGACAAATGTACGAGTTTTACGTTCATCCTTTGTCCCTCCTCTGACTCACACTTCTTTTCACAGCTCCGTTCTGATTCTGATGGCACAGACACCCCCGGGTGTGCCCCTCGCACAACTGCCCCCGCTCGTCGTGAGGACTGCTAAACCTTCCTCCCTTACTCGGGCGTTTGCATCTTCATCTCCGAAGGGTACAACTGTTATTGAGAACACGATTTCCGCCCCCTCGTCTCCCGCCAAGTCCCCTCCGAGATCCCAGTCTAGTGCTTCATATCAACCCAACGTCCCCTTCCCCATGGCGAAGGCACGCGCTAGCGCACTTTCTCCTTCCAACCTCGCACTTCCGAATCTATCCCTAGCACGCCGTCCTCACGGCTCAAGCGCACTCATCCCCTCGCAGGACTACTCACCCCAAAGGCACACAAGCGTATTGAGACTGAGGGACCCGACTCCCTTCCAACGACCCCCGTCCGTCAGTGCGGCTCTGACGCGATACAGCGCCATCTCCGAGTACCTCTCGGCGGCAGGCGCTCTATGATCGGGTCTGCCTCAAATCGCTGTCCGCCACTCCAGAAAAATCCAAGCGTGCCGAACTCCCAGGCGGAACGCTAACAATGGAACAGCTCCAGAAGATGTCCAAAGAGGAGATCCACAGGCGGTCTTCGCTTGGCCGGTCAAAACGCGTCGCCGACATGCTCTGGATGTAAGTGTGAACTAGAACGATCGGTACTTCATGTACTGACCGTTAACCCCAGGTTGTTCTCGCCCTCGGTCGGCTCTACGGGAATACCTACTCGTAGGCGCAAGGCTCTCTCCGCCGAGGACGTCCTAGCTGCTGTGGTGAACTCTGCATCTCGATCGGGTATCGCGATATCAGGCCAGGAGGCGTCCGAATCGCTGCAGCTGCTCACGGAGCTGTGTCCATTCTTCCTCAGAAAGATAGTCATCAACGGGGAAAAGTGGTTCGAGATGCCAAGTTCTGCCGCAGCGGCTTCGGATATCACAGAAGGTTTTTCATCCATCTATAATGACAGAAGTCCGACAAGGTCGGGAAGCAATCCGGCTCCTTCACCAAGCCTGGGACCCAACGCACGCCCAGACACCACCGAGCTGCTTCTCACCCCGAGGAAGCAGCCGGCGAAAGGACTCCAGGGAGTCCATGAAAAAATCACAAGGGAGCTGGCATTTCCTGGATGTATTTAGCAGTGCTGTCATCTATTACTTGTTTACGATACCTTTCTTTATGATGTTCAGATATGCGATACTGGAGAAGAGCCCCTCGGCTGTTGGCAACGTTCATCGTGATCGAGCGAGATGAGAATCATGAGATGGAAAGGGGATCATGGTCATGACAGTGAGGTCCAGACTCCCTTATATATGTACGAGTTCAGAACAAAGGGACCATGACCGAACATGATGAAAGCAACCATCAGACAAGACACAAGGATGAAAGTAAAAGGACGTGAGGGGCAGTCAGAATGTATCGTAGGCAACGCTCCATTAAAACATTCCTTGTTGAACGCTGTTTCCAGGACACTGTTTGCGGGGGCCATTCCTGTCAACGGCAAGCTCAGAATACAATCCCACGGTATATATGTTGAAGAATAGATCAGCAAGCGACACAGCACGTCGATCCGATTCACGATATCGATACAACCCATTGCAAACGTCACAGCACGAAACCCATCGCATCACGATCATCCGCCCAAGGTCGCGCATATTCCAACATCAGCCGATACACATACACTGTGGGGTTAGCGCACAGATCAGATGTCGAACCCACAAGAACCGATCTTCCATGTCCACGGTACGGCCCAAGGTGTGTTTCCATTCTTTCTCGGCCCGTGCAATCTGTCGTAGTTGTCCGTCTCGCTCTTTCTTGAGTGCTTCCCATTCGGCTGGTGTCTTCACTGTCAGGTTTGCTACGTCCATCGTGGAGGCCGACAGACCAGAGAAATATGCGCGGATGTTGTAGATCTCCGAATAAGGGGAATATAATGCAACCTTGAGGCATGCAAGGTCAGATTTTGGACATACATATCTGTCGATGCTATGCTTCTCAGGGGCACTATGACTATCAGTACGAAATGAACGTGGCATGAATCGCGTCTCCCTTGTTGGGTTGATCTCCTGCTACGTTGTTCAAGTTGGGACGATCCGGCGGATGCAATAGTAGTGTCTGCTAAGACAATACTAGAGGAAGATCAGACAATGTTGCGTATGTCGTCGTATCTCTCGAGCCTTCCAAGACAGACGCGGACGACGCGGTTCGCTTCCTCATTACCAGACGACCTGCAACGCTCCCTTGATACGACCTGTCTCTCCCGTCTCTTGCGTGCGTATTGCAAGCTTGAAGCAGACAAAGAACCCCAGGCGCTCCGGGTTGTCGCTCGATTGGATTCAGCCACTTGACCCGCCTACCTGCAGAAATGTAGTTGCACATTGCATGATCATGATTCGGATGGGACACCACAAGTACCAAAAATATTGAAAGGGCTGGATGTTATAAATAATTACTATTACTAGCTAGCATAGATGCAACGATAACATTCACAAGTCAGAGAATCAATGCCTATTGAACTTGGGGCGAGCTATACCGGCGTGCATATTCCCGATTCACAGTTTAGCTTGAGCGGCTCTGCGCTGCCCCGCTTCGAGTGCTTCAATACGAGCGCGCTGAGCCTGCCCCAACTCATGTGGCTGGCCAAGATACCACAACACCGCCCCCTTCACTTCGTCCAACCATTCCTGTACGACCGCCTCCTCATATACGTTTCTGTCGTAAATGCTGTACATCTTCATTCGTCCACCGGAACTCCATGCGCCTAGGTAAAGATCACCAGGACGTGAATGGTAAGTGAGCTGTGTGTTTTTCAAAACTATTTTCGGGGCTGTGCTGTCTGTCCCAGAGGCCTTCGGAGTTGCGGAGGGAAACTGTGGGGACGAAGTCGCATAACCTGCTTTGGATGGGTGGGCAACGGAAGAGAAAGGTGAGAGAGGATGCGTGGGCGGTAAGGGGTATCCGAGCGGTAGCACCGAGTCCAGCTACCAGTAAGGGTCAACAACAAAAACCACGATGACGATACTGTATAAACGTACGTTCCCAAAGCTAGAGCCTCCGTGTGCAATTGCTGTAGGGATGTCCATGGGCGCGAGAATCTCCTCCTCCTCCGTGTCTTCCTGCTGTCCATCTTTGGCGGCTTCGATGCGTTCCAACCACTCCAAACTAGTTGTTTGCAAATATCCAAGGATGGTCATGGTCGACGCATGCACGAGCTCGAGAAATAGAGGATGTTTGAAAAAAGAAACCGCCTGCTTCCTGAGCAACTCGGCACGATACAAGAAGCGATTAAATGTAAGCAGCTCAGAGAACGGCGGCGCCCCATTTGACAGACCAATGTTTTCCCCACGAGGTTGGTAACGCCCTGCTGTCTCGCCAAGTGGCATGAAGGGTAGCCGGGAAAAGGAGGTACCAACAGATGGTACAGACTCGCCTCCACCACCCTTCTCGAGCCATGCTTTGTCGAGATAAGACCGCAAGCTAAATGGACCTGCAATAGTGTGCGGTTGTTCCTTTCGATATTCCCATTCTTCTTCTGAGATATCACCGCGCAAGTACCGGCGATAAAGTAACCGGGCCATGGCCACTTGCGCAAGTGCGAGGTATGCATTTCCAAAAGTAATCTTGTGTCGACGACAGTTTGTCAACACAACATCGGTTTGTTCTGGCGTGAGAAAGAGGCGGGCTTCGCGAGATCGTGCGGAAATGAAGGGAGTCGCGGACGTGAGACGACTCGGAAGGGTATGGCCACCCTACAATAACGATATACACATTCAGATTCCGGATTCCAGGCATGTTTACAATACAAAGATCACCCACCTGTATCTTTTCCATCCGCAATTGGAATATGATACTTGCTGCAGCGTTTCTCCACCGTCGCCTTACGGGATTAAGCGACCGCAGCTGGCTAGGTGCGCTTTCTGCCATGGGAATCGACATGGCCAATCTGTCTTCCAACGGAAGTTGAGGGGGCTCCGGCTTTCCTCCCCGTGCCAGCATGTCCAAGAAACACCGCATATAACTGGTATACGCTGTCATATCCGTCACGCAATGCATCTTCATGACCATCACGTGTAATACGTCATCTTTCCCAGTCTCGCGAAAGACGTACAGCCGAGTCAATAACTCTGGTGAAAGCAGACGCGGACCATCGAAAATCTCTTCCGCCCGACGGTCCATTTCCTCTTGTGATGCCACGTGCCCAAAGACGATTTCGTGTGGACGGACGATAGCGAGATCTCTTTCCCGAACGACGAAATGAGGCCTTGTTGCCATCACGAGGATGCCTGTCGTCGAGTTTTCCTCGCAGGGAGACGAACTTGGGGGTCCTTGTAAGGTAGCGCCAGTGAGAGGATAACGCCTCTTCGTAGACAGCCACGCCTGGATGATGTTGTCGTCTGAAAAGAGCTGCGCATCCTTGTCGCTATTCAAGAGATGCAGGTCAACGCGAAAGAGACAGTCTGAGGCACCATCAGCGATGCTACCCCAAACAAGGTGATGTTCTACCACGTCTAGCGGACGATGGAAGGTGCGTCCCCGTGTCGGATGGTTGTCGAACAGCGTCCAGCCAGGCATTGATGAGATCCTATGAAGGAGGGACAGAGTAGGGCGGGTTACTTCTGACGGGCCTGGTCGTAGAGGTAGACGGATTAAGGTTGGATGGCCACCTAGAGCCGGTGCTTCGTACTGTGTTTATACAGTAGCCAGTGGCACAAATAATTCGCGTATAAGGTACTGTAGCGGCATCCTGAGAAAGGTTTGAGCCTGAACGTGTCAGTCACTGGGTCGACAAGTCTTCCGAGTCGGGAATAGTGTGAAAAAGAATCTCGAGCGACACGGGCCAGCCAAGACATGTCACACAGCCCAAACCTTCAAGTTACACGCGATGTTTGATTATTATTACAACGCTGTGCAGAAAACGGAAGCGCTGTCGGGTCTCCGGAAGTAACTGGCAGGACCGCCTGGCCAGTTTGCCGTTCAACCCACGCTCTTCCTCGCCCAACTCCTCGACCGCTTCAAGTATGCCCCACCGTCAGGCCCAAATTAGCTCACCGTACCGTTATGCGAAATAAACGATCACACAGCTGGTAGGTAGCTAAGCATTATGATCCAAGTTAGGAACAGGCTGTGCTGGTGCCTAGGTGGAGTCGCCACTCTGACAGATTGGGTGCAGGATGTACGAAAGGCGTGTCGTTAAAGCTCCTAGTACTAGTGTCCTTGTTGAGTGTCAGACTACTGATTGTTCAATATTCAATTTGAAGCTTGATAATTCTGATATTCTCCCCTAGCTTTCCGTATGCAAGTTTCCTGAACGAAGGTGTTTTCAACTAAGAGTCATCCATTGGCGACCCAATACTGTACATACAGATGTCCATGATTTTCTACAGGCTACTATTACATGCTATGGATTCCCCAGTCTATAGCCAATAGCACGAGGTATACCCCTGGGTGGCTGTGCGCATACCCGTATCTGATCCGGGATTTTCTGTACTAACCAAGATGTTCACCTTCAAGTTGCACTGGCATTACAAGCAATCTGGTGGTTCCCCATTCATCCCTGATGCAGCCCCTACCGTCCACTCAGAAACCAAGATGTCCATCTTCAACTTCGCGTCATAAACCTCAGTCTGGTAATTCTCCGTTGCATACCTGGCTGGTAGCTCTCTCACATTGGATCGAACACCACGTATTGTGTAGTTTTGTATCGCTCGGGCCCGATTCCTAGTTCATCGATCCGTGTCTCTTTTTTACTAGGTACGAATACCTTGGTGAAATGGCGAATCTCGTAATCTCAAAAAGAACGAGTAATGACTTGGACCTCTCCAATATGGTCACCGGAAGCCGACCTATAGATCAACAGTTTGGACGGCCGTGGTGTCTACGAACAACCTAAGCGAGTTGACGGGCGATAGTGGTTCTAGACAAGAGCACAGAGTCGAGAAGTAGGTAGTAAGACACGTCCACGCCGACAAAGATGAGCTAGCAATAGTGACATCTCCCCATGAGACCCTCAAGTTAGGGGGGACATCAACCACCAAGGACGAGGATACAAAGGGTGAGAAAAAGCGTCGAGGGCACCGAGTGATACATGTATGTAAGGAACAAGCGCCGACATCACTACGGGGCAGTGGAGTATTTCGGGAGATTTGAAAGCGACGATGTGAGTCAACACACGCGCTAGTTCTTAGTGTCATACTCTCGTCCTCCGACACTGGCAATGCTTTCCAGATTGCACTGAGACTGACAAAAAAGAGGTGAATGGATAGATGGAAGAATCGAACGAGGAACAAGAGTCGAATAAGAATGCTGCCGGGTCCAGTAAGGGAAAACAAAGAGTAAGGAAGACCCTGGAACCCAATGTTACACAACATTGTCTTCTTCGGCCCCAGCCACTTCGTCAATATCGAGAAAAATGCGGACGCAAGGTGGAAACAAGGCTGAAGAAAGCACGAGAGCTACCACCGCAGCATCTGTGTCTTTGAGCGTCAGGATTTGAAGCCGGTCACATGCGCCGCGAAGCGCCGAGCATGTCGCCAGCAAGGCTACCGCATCAATACGGTCCAGACAGAGCGACGTCAAAGCGTATAAGTGACTGAAGACACTCCGAACAGATATCGCGTCCGCGTGAATACTTCTCAAAGCGAACTCGCCGACCTGGGAAAGTGGTATCCGGTTCGCCGTGTTCATTTCCACAAGGCGATCCAACAGCAGTGAGCAGTCTTGATGCTCACTGAGCTGAATCTCGAACGCCAGATCTTCTATGGAGAGCGCGCGGAGGCTGGGCAGGGAGAAGAGGGACACGAGGTTAGTGGTATACGTCACGTCGACAAATCCGATCTCGAGTTCCTCCAGCCGTGGCAAATCGATCGTTTGCAGAGTGTCACGCGTGGACATGCACCTGCCACCCAAGATTCCGCCCATCCGAGGGCCCCAACCGAAGATGGCGAGGCGTTTGAGCCCTGGGTTTGCACATAGCATGCGCCGGAAATCGGGGAGAGTCGGCATGACGTCCTGGGCATGGTACCTCAACTCCAGCTCCCGGAGATCCGTGAGACCGGACCGCGTCCAATCGACGTGGACACCCGAAAGCGATACGTGGCGGAGATTGGTGAGACTGGCACCACCCCGAAACCAGGGGATAGGAGTAACAAGATGTGTCGGGCGAAACATCTCTCCTTGTGCAACGAAGTACTCGTTACATCTTGCGAGGCGAATGGTTTGCAGGAGAGGCGCCGAATTGATGGCCACGGTGGATGAGAGGAACGTGAAGATGGGAGCCCAGGTATCAGTGAGGAGCTCAATGGACCTCCAGCACGATGCCTGGGGTATGAGGAGACGCATTACCCTCTCCATGTCCTTTTCGCCAAAGACGTGCGACGTTTCATCCCAGTCCCAGGATGGATCGCGGAAGTCCATGTAGATATCGAGGGGACGGCCGCGGGAACGGATAAGCCAGGTGACCATGCGCGCGAGTTGGCTTTTAGTAAGGGGAAGCGAAAGCACGACGGAGGTCCATAAGGACGGCATTGAGAGGGATATCTGCCTCCATTTTGTACATACGTGAGAGATCGAGATTGGCGAAGTAATGGGGTCAGGAGATGAATGAATTGCAAAGCCGAATATATTTGAGAGGGTTTCAACTGGGATTGAGCGAGCAGGAAAGGTGCGACCCCAAGAGGAACGCGCGATGGGCAAGACCATGGGCAAGGAAATGTTTTCCTTGTCGCCGCGTGTGACAGCAACACATTGCAGTGACATCATCTGACGAAGAGAACGTCAGAAATTCCATATCTAGCATTAAGGGAGTGGAGCAAGAGTACCGGAAGCTAGAGTGGTCGAGGCTGAAGGCGAGAGAATTTGGGTCGTAGCTGGACCGAGGACCAAAAGGTGAAAACAGCTTCATATATTGCACGAGATACTCGCATTACCAGTCGCCAATGATATTTTGTCATCGCAAGGGCTAGTGTACAATAAACGGCCTCGAGGAAAGGTTTCGGAATCACCGCATGTGTCCCACGCGACCGGGAAATCACAAGGACCGACTATAATAAATGAGCGATTCATTAGATTGTGGGTCCACGAACTCACACCCTGACGAAGCGGCACTATGATTGGACCGTTTTCTTCAGACGTGATCGATGAAAATTTGATACCCTGCCTCGAGGGAGCAACGGTGGGCGACAGCGGACGGTAAGTCGGATCGAAGAAATCCGCGCAATCTTATCCCGTTTCAGGGAATGATGGAAAGTGCATTTGATCACGCACAGCATCTATGATCTGTTGAGCCCTTGAGATATGAAGTCGCGTGATTGCAGAGAACGATATAGTATGTTCACATCCCCACCCAAGTGATGCGGTGACGGCCAACGTTAGCCGTGACCCGAGTACAAGGCACAAACAAGGAGTCTGACTGCGGACGCCACCAACGTGTTGTGAACGAGGGTGGGTTCCGAACCCAAGAAGAAGTGATTCCTGGATCGTGGTCGTCAGTCAGTTGATATAGAGCTACTGTTCTGACAGTCCGGCCCGGAAACGGTTTGCACTTGTTTTTAGTCATTGAGGCGTGGCTGTGCCACGGGGTCGAAAAAAGAGGTCTTTGTAATTTACGACCATCTTCAAGTTGCCATGCCCGAACACTCGCCATACGAGCGTTCTAACTATCATTCCGAACATTACCATAGGCGCAGGGGTGAGCGCGATCTCTTTACCTGTATATTCTTGTAACTCATCTCGGATCATCCTCCTGGTCGCCCCATGTTGAATTGCACCATGAACTGTGATGGTCATTCTGGGCGGCTTGTTGTCTCGAAAATCACATAACGCAAAATACAACGTTCGTGGAATCGACATTAGGACGAGATAGGGGAGACAGCAGGTCTCGCTCTCCACAACGGAGTAACCATCGACGCGAAAAAGACTCGGACCAAAGTTACAGACGCAGGGGCCGCAGACATTCTAGGTCACGCAGTCCCTATGGCCCTCACAAGCACGATGGGGGACGTGGAAAAGTGAGTTTGCCGCCGTGCCCTTTCACCCATGCTAGAACCATACTTAGGAGCGGGACCGTCGTTGCCCGCGGGAGCCATCAGTAACGTCAAGGGGTCGAAGCGTCGTACGTCTCAGTAACATCCCCACTGGTATCAGATCCCTGACCTCAAAAGATGTATGTATGTCATTACTGCATTAAAGACTCCAAGAGCTCGCAGCGATAGTCCCCATTCATCGGGTTCGTGTGTCTCGACCGACAGCCTGCGTGCAACAAAACATGCTCGCCATAAGTCGATCTCACGTTCTCACTCACATGAACGAAGCCGCACCCACCACCGTTCATCATCGCGCTCGCGTAGCCGCGATAGGGAGAGACGCAAGGAAAAACGCAAGGAAAAGGAACGCGATAGGAAAAAGCGACACAAGGACAAAGAGAGAAAATCGGAGAAGGATGAGAAACGTAGCGTTCTGACAGGGAAAAAGGTGGCGTGTTCTTAAGAACAACGAGTCGGTTAATATGATTGACCCTCTTGCCAGATTAAATTGAAGGTCCACAAAGATTCGAGGGACTTGGAGATGGACGCCAATAGAGAGGACCTTTTACAATTCCTGAACTCTACATATGAGTAACTACACATCGATCCCTTGTATGCAGGGAATATGCTATTCGTTGTTCGTCCATCTTCGCTCGTTTGATATGCCTGATGCAGACGAGTCTTTTCCGTATCTGCTCTAACTGACTATCCTTTGAGAGTTGGTTAATTCGCATTTACATCGTGCTCTGCCTTGCATTACAGCCGAACAGAAATATCGAGTTATATGCTGAAACATTGTGCGAAGTTCCTCAGTTCAGACGTATTCGACGTTTCCTCCAAGCTACAAATAAGAGCGTCTCATCAAATGTAATACCGCGTGTATAAACTCCTAGGTGGTTCTCTAGAGGAAATCATCAAGGTATACATCGCACGGAGTCCGATCGACAACGTGTCTAATCCAGAGACGAGAATACCGAACATCAGTGTCCTTTTTCTACTACAGCGTGAACTTTTTCATATGGAATAAGACGTTGAACGGTCCATGTTCGGTTTTCGAATGCAGATGCTGCAAGGAGACGAAGAGGTCGTTCCTCCTGAGCAGGCACACCAATTCCTAGATAAGATTGCCGACGCACCGCAGGAACATGTCGGCGAGGGTCATCACTGGCACCAGTTACAGCCTAAAGCTTACAGGGCTTGGACTATATCAGTGACGCCGGACGAGGGACACTAAGAGACGCTCATACAGAAATGGAACGTGGTGTAAGTGTATGATTGCGCTAGAGAAAGAAAGAGGGAAGAGAAAACAGATGATGATACAGTCTCTGTGTCCCTATGGTATATGTAGTATCGTCGTCTATATGGAATGTGATGATGTGTCAAATGTGAAGGGAAATAGGAAGACGTGAGAGGCATGCCGCTTACACCTACATGCTTCAAGATCAGAAGACAATTATTCTGGATTATCGATTGTTCGAAAAGGAGGCTGTTCGACATTGCGGGAAGACGTTGCTACACCCGGGCCGCTTGTCTTCCGAATCAGTGACACACAGTTTCACAGGACGGTGACTATGTGACAGGGCTTCCAGGAAGTTTTACTGATTTGACTCAGCCGCAAGTTTGACAGCATCACCGGAACCTAGTAATACAGCATCATGGGCTAGGGTTCACAGGCATGTTCACGCTTCTGTTAGTATAAATCCAGTGCTCCTGTCGACCATCATCCTCGTTACTAAAGCATCGCCCAAGCAATTTGCATGTTTCGGGTTCCCGAGAAGCTCAACAAACTGTGAGCGAAGCACTCTTGAAGTTGTCGACTCGACTACTCACGCAAACCCTTGATCGTTATTTGTAGGTTGGAATCGTTGAAAATACTGAAAACGCTACTAGCCTCGGGCTCTGCAAGTAAATCTCTATCCTTTACATCATCCGAACAGTTGAGTCGGTGCTTCCATCGATATAATCCGAGTCGGTCACCGAATGTAGAACTAACACTGGGAAATCCAGGTCCACGGTGACAATGGAACCAGAGAGCATGTGAGTCCCAACCCACAAACAGTCGCCTAGAACATGTCTTGAGATGACATCGGATTCGAAAACAGTGATACCACGGGTCCACTAGACACCTCATTGGCAGCACCACGTATGTTTGCGCTCGTCGTAGCGATCGACAAATACAAGGACCCCAACTTCAACGATCTTACCGGATGCAAAAACGATGGAGAACGGTTCATCAATTTGCTGACGGGCGTGCTGGGCGTTCCGTCTTCAAACATCATGTTCCTCGCGGACGAACAAGCGACGCAAGACGCGATCTTGACCCAATTTGACCGGTTTCTTCTGTACAATAACGATATCCAGAAGGACGATGCGATCGTCTTCTTCTTTGCCGGCCATGGGAGTTTGCTTAGGGCTCCTCAGGGATGGGTGACAGGTAGCGGCATGATCGAGACTCTTTGTCCGCACGACGTGCATACGGTCGGTGCAGACGGAGAACAGATATGGGGAATTACCGATCGCGTAATCAATTCCTTGATGCGAAAGCTTGCCTTTGCGAAGGGCGATAACATAGTACGTTGCACTCTTATTTTGTTCGCATTGGCCCCGGCTGAGGATGACCTCCAGGTTGCTGTATTCGACTGCTGTCATTCTGGTGGTCTCACGCGAGCTCATGGGGAGAGGTTTCGCGTCAGGTCTATCCCTGCACCCCCACATCCTCCCCCCACGAATCTACATCAAGAAATTTGGTCGTCCATCCCGGAACCCTGCGGTCGTTCAGCACAGACTGTGATACAAGCCGGATCTAAATACAAGACCATGGAGTCTCACGTCCTCCTGGCTGCCTGCAGTCCTGATGAGCAAGCGCTGGAGGACAGAGATGGACCCGGTGGCCTTTTCACGACCGCACTTATAGAGGGTTTGCGCAACTGCAGTCTTCACGACACCAGCTACGTCAGGCTGTTCGAGATGTTGAATGTGGAACAGGGAAAGCAGCACCCTCAGTGCGAGGGCACAAACAAGGACAGGCTGCTTTTCAGTGTCAACACGATTCGGGACGGGGAAACCACATTCAAGGTCTATGAAAAGAGAAACAAACCGTATGTCTCGGCCGGGAAGATCCATGGGGTCGTCATTGGTACAGAGTTCAGCATTACCTCATCAACGCAACAGCTCGTCCTCAAGGCGAAGAAGGTTAACGCTTTTGAAACCGAACTCGAAGGAAGTGTTCGCCACATTAGCGATGCGAAGGCGACCGTGTCGCAATGGAATCACTCTCCGCTGAGGGTGCACTCTTCCATTGACTTCTCAAGTCCCCACGTTACCACCGTCTCAAGTGAAGAACCAGCAGACGTCGCGATAACTGAGATCGAATCTGGAAAATGGAAGGTCGAGCGCTTAGACACACTGATTCCCGCGTACTCCACCCGCATTATCCGCTTTGATGCGGACGCCAGACAAACAGGGGATGTTCTTGATGCGATCTCGAACTTCAATTCTTACCTGTATCGTTTGGACGGCGGTACTTCTTTTTCTGGGAGAGTAAAAACGCGACTGAATCGACTCGGAACCGTCAATGAGCAACTTGAAAAAGAGCTTGGTCCTGTGGGTGATGATCTTCTGGATGTCTCCTCGTCGCTTTCTACAATGAATGTGAGGGAAGCCACCATCACCGATCTCGATCCCCAATCGGCCTACTGTCTTACCTTGGAAAACTTTTCCGACGTCGATCTCTTTCCCTACATTTTCTATTTCGACCCCTCGGACTATGGCGTTCAGGTATGCCTTTCCCCCACTCCTTATCAAGAAGAACGATTTGACTGACCTTGGTGCCTCGATGACGGCATGGCCACTAGGCATGGTATACTCCACCATCGTGTACGATGCCTGCACCACTCAAACGGATCGGAAAAGATGGCACGCCGTCGGTGTTTGCGTTCGGGTACGGAGGATTCGGAACGGACCCTATCGAGTTTTCCCTACCCCCTGGGAGTGACACAGACTCCGGATTCCTCAAGATATTCTTGACGACAAAGTACGTCGACATGACCAGCGTTGCGCAGGGTCCAATTAGTGAGATTACAAGCGCGCGTGGGCTGGGAGGCCGTCTCAAGAAAGCGTGGGCCTGCGAGACGTTTGTGTTGACCTGCAAGAAGGTGTAGGGCACAGATGCCGATGGTCGGGGAAGGTTGGGAAATGTGAGATATGACGGACATGCCCTGGACTATTCTGGATGACGGATATGATCTTTGTTACGCGCATAACTATGAGTGACAGTCGTCATAAGGTAATTCTGACTCTGTTAATGAGACTTGCGTCCTGCCTCGCACGGATCATGTATACGACCTGGTGTCTGGAGATAGAATCGGTATATCAATAGTGGACGCTGTTGCCAAAGCGAGAATACGAATCGTGGTCTCGGCGAGGAAGTTGTCCGTTGCGAAAAAATGACAACATGACCAAATACTAATGGGTAGGTCAACCACGCTTCAAGATGTAGTACACATATCCATCATATGCCGACCTTGCATCACCCAAGAGCGTATCCAGAAGTTTCCTTCCAGACCCATCGAGGTCTGCATAGTCCACCTCTTCGCCCAGTGCGAGGTAGGATATTGACGTATCGCACACCTGCTGAACCACCTTTTTCCTCCATTTGTCCCAGACGGGAGTGTCGTTCGGGATTAGAGTACGCAGCATCTTCTGGACGGCGTCAGGGGGAGGATTATATACCCCGTGAAAAACGAGCAGGGCGACAAAGACGGCCATGGTTGTCCTAGTTCCAAGAAGGAATTTGCGAATTTGGGGGTTGCCGAGCTTTCGGAACAATATCTCGGCTAGCAGTGCGTCCCGTCTGATAGATGAGATGTGGAAAGTGTACGCCCAGGATACGCATAGCGAGATGACGAACATGAGCTGGCCAAAGAGCGTTCCTTGGGGAATGAGGAAGAGCTGTGATAGGAAATCCAAGATGAGGAGGAGTGAACATATGCCGATGGCGTGGTGCGAGAGTCGACCACCACGGAACTCTAATCCGAATCTCCCTTTCGTGATAGCGTTGACGGCATTTTCAGCACCCTTCACCACTACGAGGATGTTACAATCCTCCCAAACCACTGGGACGAGAATCCCATTTCCTCGCGGCGAGCCTGCAGCGGGTGGGTTGACAGACTGGAGAATAAGTTTGCATGATAAGCCGATCGCAAGGTTAGCACAACCGCCAGCAAGTATCCCAATCAGAATAACAGTGAAGCTATACCAATCATACACCAGGGTGCACATGACACATGCCGTACTGCTGGTGATGATTGGGATGAAGGCTAGGGAGACGCTGAATTTAGTTAGGCGGGGAACATCGTGGTTGTAGTCGACGTCGGCCAGGTCAATAAGCGCGACATGCGCGGGTATTGTTCTTCTTCCGTCGATTTCATTCTCCATCCTGATTTCCTTGCACCGCTCTATTGCCAGATATCCTAAATGTCCCGTCTGCTTTTCTGTGCCAGACAAGGCAGCGGTGTACTTTGGCCCCGCTGCACCATCGAAGCCAAACAGAGCAGCTGGTGATTTGGTTGCGTGAGGGAACAGTCGTCCCCAGAATTGGGACTGCGCAAGGTGGCCAATATGTCTTGCAACGTTGAGACTTCCTGGAGAGTTGTACCATCCAAGCCATCGTCTGCCTTGGTAAAGCGGTACGAGCGACATGGCCGATATGCTTTCTTCACCGCCAAAGATACCAGCAAGGCCCCATGCATTGAGAGAAAACTTGACGTGGGCGAGAGGTAATGGGAGTGGAGCCATTGACGAGTGGGTGTCGCCTGGCAATCGTTCGGCGCCGACGGTCCATTAATATTTAATACCGTAACTGAAACAGACGCTCATGCCGTTATACGCCAGTTGGCCATCACGAGGCCACAAGTGCCCAATCAAATGCAGCGTTCCACGCGTTATTCTAAGATGATAAAGTGAGTGAAATCCGTTGGGCCTTCCCCGAGAGAAAATCAGAACAGGTCACGGTCGTCGATATATATAACTTAACTAGGCCCGACTCCAGCCCGAACCCGACTTCAAGCTTCAAGTTGGCATGATATCGCACGCTTACGTCACAGCTTGATACAACTTCTGCCTCGTTCAACGGGGGTTGTCTTGGCACCTTCAACTGTCTCAACGTGTGCCTCACGGTTACGTTCAGACTGTGGTGCCTTTTGCCTCGAGGCCACGGGGAGGTAACTTCGCACATATACCCTATCGGTAATGGCGTGAGTACTTATGATCTCCGTGGTGACTTGAAGGTTTTTCGTTCAAACGCTGGCTATGCCCTTGTTCTGACATGCAGGTCGCAATCCTGTTCTCTCCGATAGCAGCAACTTAAAAAATCCGGGGTGGGGGGGAACCCGTGAAAACATACTCGTTGGTCGTTGAGTTGGCTCTCCCCAATGTGCGTCCCACTGATACTTACTACTCCCATTTTCACGTGGATTGGACCAAACGGACTGGGGCCTCTTCATTCCCGCAGTTATACCCACGATGATACGCAGGGCACCCCTGCGCGTGTGAGTCCTTACATAAGAATCAATCAAACTCCTCGGGAAGTGGTCATTAGATTCCAAGGGCGTAACGCAGACAATGAAATTCAGTTTATAACACAAAGATTTCAAAGGTGAGTTCTGTCTATCTAGAACAATCGTTACAACCACAACATTTCAAGGTCCTTCTTCACCTCTGCATTCGTCTGCACAAAGAGAAGCTCGTCCGTTGACACTTTCTCCAGCTCCGCATAAGGGTCAAAAGGATCGGATCGAAGCAGCAAACACAAGTGGTCTTGCTGTGCCTTTAGCATTCCTTGACCACTCGTGTCGAAACACCAATAGTCGACGACACCGAGTGTGCATTTTCCGTACCGTGTGCATTCCACGCGCTTCTCGCCCACCCCCTCGAATAATTTCATAGAAGGCGATGGGAGATTCGCAATGAGCAATTTCAATTGCAACCCTCGTTTGGTCATAACGAGGTGTCTGTCGCCTCTCCATGCTGGCTGGGCGAGTCCGTTTACGTTCTCTCCAGTCTCCGAGCGAGCGTCTCCGAGCGCCCTGTAGCAACGAGGCGATTCAGGGAGGGCAGCGCTGTCAGAGGATGGACGGCCGGCCCATGCCATTATCTCCCATTCATCACTCCTATTGATAATCGCGTCCATCAGCCTGTAGAAGGCGCGTCGTCCCTCCCCGTACGCGATCGTCAAGCTTACGTCGAAGATCCCGATGAGACAGTAAGCGATATCCTCGACCCGGGTGGTTGTCCGGTTCGCTGCCCACATCATCTTCTCGTGGACGCTGCGGGTACCGGGACGGAAACAACGAAGATCGTGGTGAGGTATACCTGATGCTTGGGAAAGTACGTCCAGCATTCGGTCGTCTTGCTTATCGTTGACACTGTTGCTAAGAGGTACCCAACCTTTACCATAGAACTTCATCGTCCGAGGAGCCAGAAGCTCTTGCAAAGTCCAGCCACGTGTGAACCAGACGTCCTTGCCAAGGTCGTCAATCGACGTTGCCTCGGCCAAGTATGCGATGCATACATGGCCATCGCGATACCACTTGAACATAGATCGAATAGCCTCCTCAAGCTCTGCGCTGCTGTCCTTGTTGATGCAACACGTATCCGACCAAGCAAGGCGACAATCATATTCTGCAGCTTTATTGCAGAAGTTCACGAGTTTGTCATATCCCGTAGGTCGAAACGACATCATGATGTCGCGAAAAGATGGTTCCCCTCGTTCAAGCCAACGGTGGGAGAAGGTGGCGTATTTGAGCTTCCCTTTCACGAGTGCCCTGATGGCTTCTTCTCTTGTAGGCACCGAATGTCCGGCAGCCGCCTCGATCGCCTTGGTTATGTCCTCCTCTGTGATCGCCATGATGTCGCGACGGAAGATCCTTTTCACTTCCTGGCGGGAGACGAGCCTCTTTTCTGGGACGTACACGAGGTAGGTGGGGAGTTCGTTGTTGACATAAGTACCGAAAGATTCCATAACGTCTGGCAATGGAACCAATCCAGGTTCCTGCGTGTACCGAATGAGCAAAAATCGAAAGCAAAAATCGACAGTGTGGACTTGCATCAGCGGCATCCCTTGGGTCCACTCTGGGGTCCCCCCATGGTCTCGGCGGCAGGTTGATCCTGATGCCTTTGCCGCTACTTTCAGGCTAACCAAGGTTCTTGTTCAGCAGACGCAATGTTATTTCTAGGATGAATGCACTCACTAGGATCTGTCCATGGGGGAATATAGTGCGGACGTCCTCGATAACTTCTCGTTTTAATTTGTGAAACTTGGCCTAACGCGACGTCCGGGTGAGAAGGTGCGATAAAGGATGGGCACTCGACCGCGAGCGTACCTTGACGGCAGTTTGTTCCTGTTCCGTCAGCGTAGACTCGAGCACGGCATGAGCGAGGTCTTCGAAGAAGTTGCCCATTGTCGCTCAGAGGGATGTGGGGATCAACTTGAAGGGCAAAGGCAGAGGTCGAGGTCGAGGTCGAGGTCGAATGGTAACCCTTGTCCCCCGCACCCTGATATACCTGGGAAGGCGTGTTGGGAACCTCGACACATGTACAGCTTCACAAGTCACCATCTCCCGTGCTACAGCGTGCAGTGCCTCGTTGCTTCTGCTCCTCGAACTTCTCGAAACACGGGCTTTCACCCTCGTTCCAGGGTTGCGCTTACCACAGCTTCAATGTGCATGCACAGCGTGGCGTTCACCTTGTGTATCACAGATCGGACACGAGCTATACTACATGTCTTATTGACCCCCAGGCAGGAGTCAGATGCAGCTACCTTACCCCGGAATATCTCATTATTGTCACCACGAAAAGTGCCCAGTGAACGCGGACACACCACACTGGTCGCGCCGGAAGTGCCAGGAAGATTTGGCGGGCGAAAGCACACTAGAGCGTGCCTTCGTCATCAGTAAGGGGACAGGGAGTGGCCAGGGAACACAGAAGGTGAAAGAGAGGTGGAATCCAATTCCTAAATCCAGCAGATGCGTTTGAGATCGTCACGCCTCGGTGAAGCTGGTCGTACTAAACCCAGAGTAAGCGGTGAAGCTTTGAAGGACGACGACCTTTCCCTCCGACTCAGGCTGTCCCCGCGATTAATCTAGCATATATGCGCATACTGTCAGCGTCGGCATCGGCAATCCCTTTACATATTACAAGCTTGTGGTTGACACCGAAACCTCAATTGTAGAGCATTCCATACGTTCAAACGAGTACCAGTATCCCTATCAGAGAAACTGTTCGCGTCACTTATGGGACTGGGTACTCTGGAGATAAATGCAAGGATTCTTTCGTTTCATCCCGAATACGATGACTGACCACAAACAGATCTAGACCAAGTGACCCTCGCACCTAAGCTTGTCATGACTCATTGTGACCAACCAATCGATCGGTGATACCCACTGGATCTGCTGATGTCCAAGGAGTCGATGTTATGATTGATGTTGGACCTGTCGACGTACCATTTCACTCGACGAAGATGCAACGTTGATAATCAACCTCGTGTCGCAGGGACTGGTTGATAACCAAGTACTCGGGGTTTACGTTGCTCCTGCGACGAGCAACTCTGACGCAAGTGAGTTCTTTTATGACTGACTGTTGCAAATCGTCAAGGGTGACATGCGTAGATGGTGTTGCAACTTATGGCGGCGCCGGTTCAAGCTTGGTGTGAATAACTCTTGACTGACAGCTGTCGGCTTGGTTCTGAAATTATGTTGTGGTGCAGTACACCGGTGATCTGACCTGGATTCGGCTACGTACGATAACCAGATCACCGTCTTTGGATCTAATGCTGGGATTGTTGACACTGGTACCGCACTTGTGTCTTCTTTTTTATCGTTTATGCACATATAGTGACTCACCGGGCTTGGCTTGAGCGCATTTTGCTTCCAAAAGTCGTCCTTCTTGCTGACGACCTCTTTAATGCATACTTGGAAGCAATCCCAAGAGCAGGATACAACTTGGATCTCGGTCTCCTCGTTATTCCCTCCGACTGTCTCATCCATGCAGTTGCTCACCCTTGAGATCGGAAACACGGCGTTCCCTATGAATATCACTGCTCAACTCATTCCAATGGACCTGAATGAGGCGTAGGGAGGTGACACTGGGGAGCGGTATGGCGTCATTGCATCGTTGGGAAGCTCCAGTGGTCGGGGGCTGGATTTCATCCTCGGCCAAAAGTTCTCGGAGAGATACTACGCGGTGAGTGTGAGGTGATTACACAACTCGCCGGTTTTTGATCCAATATTATCCAGCCGACGACAACCGCGTCGGGTTGGCGCAGACGTAAGCTTTTGATCCACGTTCGCAACGCTTGGTTCCGAGCTAAGTAAATTCACAGGGTCAACACGTGTACAACTAGCCTCGGCTGACAATGGCATCGTGTTTTCCCTTGTGGTATAGATCCCGCGTGCACACTCTGACTTCTATCTACTAGGTTTGAACATTTGTTGATATACCGTGATTGCTATGGCCCACCATAACTCCTTATGCCATCTGCCCATCATGACTTCAAATCGCCGTTCACACTCAGCCGTGCACTTGGACCGATCTGGTATCTTTAACATCTCAGCGCCTCTGATCATTAAGAATAGCCGCAGTACCATGCACCCTACTTAAGTAGCCACCGACAAGCTTTCGCGTGTGACCCAACCCAGCGCCATGTCTTCTCCATTCATCCGGGTACCCCTCAGACTTGCCGCCGCGGCTGCCTTCCATGTCTCCATGTCTCCACCTACCGCTCCCAGTTCTCCGATGCCATCTCATGCAGACACAGACAAAGTTATCAATAGGCGCGCCATCTGCGCCACTGCTCGCTTTATCACCACGATATTCACAAAGGTCCGTCTATACCCACATCCATACTCTTTCAATACTCCGTCCTGATACTCCAACACTCTTTGGGCGTTTACTGGGGGTCGGCGATTGCAGACGCGTTCATCCTACTAGTGCCCTACCTCCCTTCTATTTCCCCAAGCACACTGCTTTCATCAACGAGATGGCTTCGGACCCTGTCCTCCTTGCCGTCCCTTCCGAATCCCTTCCCATATCTCATTCATCACCCGCGCCTACCACTACTCACCCTCACCGGGACGGCCCTCGTCCTCTCCGGCGCCCTCCTCCGCGCGACCGCCTTCCGCACTCTCGGCCAATTCTACGCTTGCACCAACACAGGGGCAGGCCCATGCAAGCCCGCTCGGAGCAGTTCCAGCAGACGCGGTCACGCCCACGCACTCATCACGTCCGGACCGTATGCGTACGTCCGGCATCCAGGGTATGCTGGGCTCATGCTGTGTACGGCGGGTCTTGCGGCGCTTCATGTGAAGGCGCTGCACGGATATCTTGGTTCGAGTGACGGAGCGTCGTCCTGGGGTGTCGTAGATGAGATAGTGGGAATGGGTGTGGGCGGGGCGAGTGTGGGCATGCGTACGGTGGCGTTTGTGTGTACCCTGGTGAGTACGGTGGGCGCGATCAGTAGGGTCCGAGGTGAAGAGCGGGCCTTGAAGACGCGGTTCAAAGGGGAATGGGAAGCATGGGCCGGAGCAGTGCCATATAAACTCGTTCCGGGGGTATATTGAAATGGAGGATGTTTCCAGAGTGGTATGGTTGGTAGAACAAAAACAAGAGAAACAATAACAAAATGCGAATAGGTAAAATAAAATACATTGAAGACTAGATTAAGGGTTAGCCAATAGGACCGATGAACCAGCCAAACGGGTACGAGATATCAACAAAAGATGGGACAGACAGAACGGACGAGGGGGACTACCTGCCTTGCGCTTTGTTGGCGCAGGTCCGCGAACAGTAAGAACCCTTTGCTTTCGGCCTCGTCCGACAATACTAGACAAAAATCAGACACGATGCAGCGTGCTGATCTGACAGAGATGGCTCACTTTGCAGAGTGATCCCGCCTTATCTACACACATCCGACTGCAATACTTGGACCGCTGAAACGCTGGCTTAGATCGACAAAACTAGGAGGCGGAGACAGGCGAAGGTGAAGCCGAGCGTTCGTTGAGAATCCAAACGGAGACCTACCTCGCACACCCTATGAGTTGAACCACGACTACCCGACACATGTATCCGCGGCGCTTGACGCTTGCCCGTGCTCCCGCGTCCCTGAGTCCTATAGCTCTGAGGAGGAGTTGGTGCTGGCGACGGCGTGGACCCGTCAGATTCATTCCCTGTCAGAGTAATATCCACTCATTGAACATTGTTCATTCGTCTCTAGAGTCACAAGAGAAACGCAGACGCACCGAGTTCGTCACGCAAACGCATGAGGATCTTGCCCAGTTCGTTATTTCCCGTTCCGTCCGCACCGATTCCCCAGAACCAGTCGCGTGGCGAATCCTTGCCGTCACAATTTCCTTTGAGATGGCTTGCTGTTGAACGAGCAGGGCTGAGCAAGGACACACCTCTAGAAGTTCTGCATTGCCAGTATCGAGGAGCATTTTTTTCAGATGTTGATGTTGGGTGAACTTGAGTTTCACCGCGGTCTCCATCTTTGGAAAGGGGTCGGACGTGCCATTGAGGTATCAGGGAGGAGACGCACCTTGGACATGTGGACCTGTGACCAGTCCGACCGCATTGCCGTCTTGTGTCTGTGGGCCTCGTCAAACGCGACCATGGGTTTCGGACCACACGTTCGGATACGCTCGGCGATTTGGGGGTGTCCATCGAGGAACTATGGCCAACTCCACCACGTCAGCACCCGTCGACTCTTCTCGCGTCGCATGTCCATCCATATCCAGGACATCGTTTGGTCAAGAAAGTGAACCTCACCTTGAACGCCTGGAAAAGATGTTCGCTCGTTGGGTACCGTTTTCCCTCATACACCACCTCATGGGACGAGAAGTTGGTAAACTCGTAGTACGGTTTGTGTTTATCGTAGAACAGGATCTTGGGGCGTGCGTGTGCGTGAGCCCAGCCTCCCGAGGGGGTGATGACGATGTGGGTGTCGCCGGCGTCCCAGCATCGTGTGCAAGGTGTAAAGACAGACTGAACGAGACCCATACGCGTTGAGAGGTAGACGTATCGGGATAAGTGGAAGAAGGGAGGCGGCGGAGTGTGCGGGCATACCGGGTTTGTTTGTAGCCTCGCGAAATGAGGTCAAGGCGTGTCGTCGAAGACACCGCCAGGCCTTATTATTTCCGTTCACACTAGTTTGCCAACTTGACCACCAGATTTATTGGAGAGCATTCTAAAGTGATCGACTTTACTCCCGGTGATTTGGAGCCGTAATGGTCAAATAAATGTACAAAAAAGTCCAAGTTGCTATCTGTTTAACAGGCGCTGTAAAGTGTCAAGGTAGAGTCGGAAAGGTAGAGTCAGTGCGAACGCATCATAGTCATGCATGATTATTACATACCTGTACTCATCCGATACTTCCTGTTGTTTCCCTTTAGGATCTATCACCGCTTTCTGGAATGCTTTCACCATCTGATTATAGAGTATCAGCATAACAACAGAAGCGTCCCGTTCAACGATGGATTTTCGGACAACTGTGATCCAAAAAATCTTCTGATCTTTCTGCTTTCTGGGTTCCATGACAGGCCGAGCGTCGCTACGGAACCTAGACAGAACGGAGCATGTGATGGCGCAGAGGTGATAGCAATTATATGTAGTTATGGTGTAGACCGAGAATGCTGTGATATAGACGTTGAGAACGTGGATGACATCATCGAATGTGAGGAATTGATGGGTCCAGGAAAGCGTGCTGAGCAACGTTGACGATTGATACCGAGTTAGGTCTCCGGGAGACAGGACCGAGAGCGTGTCCTCTGGGGTTCCTGTACCACCAATCTTTGTATCTTCATGGATGTTTCGTTGGACCAAGACGTCCACTACGACTTTGTCGCTGATTTGGATCAGGATAACGCCACAGAAGAAGAAAATCAGAACAAGTACGATGGTCTGCTAGTTCTGCCAGTGGCACCCCCAGGCTCCGTATCATTCGTGAACTTCATCAGCAGATACTCATGCTGGTATGACGAAATTAACTTCTTGCATCGTTCGACCTTGATTAACTTGAGGGAAATCCAATCCCCTGCAGGTACGGTGGGTCGAATCTCCCACCACTGGGAGATGTTGGTCTTCAATGTTGTTTGAATGGGGAGAGGCTGCTGCGCAAGGAGTGTGATATTAGGGGTTATTGCCTGTAGTGGTCCCTCGATAGGGTCATTATAAGACCGTCTAAATAGCTTGTATGGATCAATCAGCTGGTGAACTCTAACGCGAGCAAGAAGAATGATATCATACCTGTTCCAGTAACGACAATGATGTCGGCAACTGTGGCCTGTTACCCGTGTCTCTGCCATGCTGATTCCGGACCTGAGGCCCAGGAACATTCAATAAGTGTTAGAAAGCCGTGATTGAAGGGGTGGTATTTACCATTTTTCCTACTACTTCGGGCTGGGGGGAATATGGAGGAGGCACTGGATGGTCAACTGAGAGCAATGGATACGGAGGAGGAGGAGAGTTTGATTCTGATTTCGACTGTTGGTATGACATGACGGTCCGAGTCTCTTGATCAGGCCTGGGGGCAGATTCCCCTATAAACTGCATCAATTTAACTGAATTATTCAATAGATTTTTTTGCTCACAGCTGGCAGTTCGTCATCACCGGACTTAAGTACTAGATTAGACACTCACTGCAGGGATTATCGCCCTGTAAATGCCAGGGATGAGGGGGACCAAAGGCTGTCCACCTGTCACTTCCGCATATCAGCATTGGTCAAATGACTCGCTACTGTCCAGCAATGGTCACCCGTGTGGCGACCACTTCACTGGCAACCACCATGTTAATGTACGGTTGATTAACCACAAGGTCTACTGTAGGTTCAGCCATAGTACATTGGCGCTAAGAACGAATCTAAAACCTCAATGACAGAAAGTGTTACCGTACACGGTCCTGTGCAGCCTTGGTTGCAACATAGTTTCCCAACTGGTACCCAGCACACTGCGCGAACCATGGTTCGCGACGTGTAAAGACTCCCGGATCTCCTCGCCATAA
Organism: Zangia roseola; assembly: GCA_038090095.1. Lineage (NCBI taxonomy): Eukaryota > Fungi > Basidiomycota > Agaricomycetes > Boletales > Boletaceae > Zangia > Zangia roseola. Next base: position 79,433 of record JBBPMD010000020.1, read on the forward strand.
ACGGGACCCTCGCCTTCTTGGCCTGGGTAAGTTGCCACCCGGTTGGATCGAGAACGCGATGAGCGTATCGCGTGCTGCGGGTGTCTCAACGATCCCCTCTCTAAGACTGATCACCCATCCCATGCCGTGGGTGGACAAGAATGCCAGTAATAGTTCGGTCTTGGCTGTCCGAAAGGCTAGCCATCCGTACGCTTGAACGTCAGCGCGAACGGTGAGCATATACAACCACCCGAAATACGCGTCAAAGTGGAGGAAGGGAAGGGAAGGGTAAATGCACGCGGGGCCAGTTGGCCAATGCGAGACTTGCCAGAGCCGTGCATGCCAATCAGAAGCATGGGCGGTGTCGTTGACGGTGTGGATGAAAAAGGCACGACTGCTGCGGGTAGTGGGTGGGCGTGGGGTACGTGGATCCCGACCTGTCGGATCATGAGGTGGCACGAATAAGGACTGTGCAAGACATACCTTGTTCTCGAGACCATCCCACCAGTTGGACCATGTCTTTTCGACACCACACTGCTCCTCGATGATGGTAGCATCGGTGACAGTGGCAAGCATGGAAAGCGCCACTGCGACACGATGGTCGTCGTAGCAATGGATGGACACGCCACGCTGGAGACTCACCAGCTGTTTCCCATCCATGACAATACCGTTCGAATGCGTCTGTTTCGACATATCATCGTTTTCTCCGCGTGATCGTCGAGGTTACTCCGACCAAAGAACCAGCCAGATCAGCCCTGAGCGCAGCCATGCAACGCATCAAGGACTTCACTGGCATGGTCAGGTTGGTAACAGTGCGACCACGACAGTGGTCAGAACAAAAAACTAGTATTTACCCTTGTTTGGCTCTACTGAGCGGTGTGACATTTTGGAGAGCAGACTCCAATTCCGAACAGTTGATTTGTGTCGATTTGCATGCCGCACGCTTAACTATGAGTTTCGATACTAGTGTGAACGGAAATAATAAGGGCCTTCGACGACATGCCTTGACCTCATTTCGCGACGCTACAAACAAACCCGGTATGCCCGCACATTCCACCCCCTCCCTTCTTCCACTTAGCCCGACTCGTTTACCTCTCAACGCGTATGGGTCTCGTTCAGTCTGTCTTTACACCTTGCACACGATGCTGGGACGCCGGCGACACCCACATCGTCATCACCCCCTCGGGAGGCTGGGCTCACGCACACGCACGCCCCAAGATCCTGTTCTACGACAAACACAAACCGTACTACGAGTTTACCAACTTCTCATCCCACGAGGTGGTGTATGAGGGAAAACGGTACCCAACGAGCGAACATCTTTTCCAGGCGTTCAAGGTGAAGTTCACTTTCTTAACCAAACCATGCCCTAGACATGCGACGCGAGAAGGGTCGAGGTGCTGACGGGGTGGAGTTGGCAATAGTTCCTCGATGGACATCCCCAAATCGCCGAGCGTATCCGAACATGTGGTCCGAAACCCATGGTCGCGTTTGACGAGGCCCACAGACACAAGACGGCAGTGCGGTCGGACTGGTCACAGGTCCACATCTCCAAGGTGCGTCTCCTCCCTAACACCTCAATGGCACGTCCGACCCCTTTCCAAAGATGGAGACCGCGGTGAAACTCAAGTTCACCCAACATCAACATCTGAAAAAAATGCTCCTCGATACTGGTAATGCAGAACTTCTAGAGGTGTGTCCTTGCTCAGCCCTGCTCGTTCAACAACCAGCAACCTCAAAGGAAATTGTGACGGCAAGGATTCGCCACGCGACTGGTTCTGGGGAATCGGTGCGGACGGAACGGGAAATAACGAACTGGGCAAGATCCTCATGCGTTTGCGTGACGAACTCGGTGTGTCTGCGTTTCCCTTGTGACTCTACAACCGAATGAACAATGTTCAATGAGTGGATGTTACTCTGACAGGGAATGAATCTGACGGGTCCACATCGTCGCCAGCACCAACTCCTCCTCAGAGCCATAGGACTCAGGGGCGTGGCAGCACGAGCAAGCGTCAAGCCCCACGGATACATGTGTCGGGTAGTCGTGGTTCAACTCATAGGGTGTGCGAGGTAGGTCTCCGTTTGGATTCTCAACGGACGGTCGGCTTCACCTTCGCCTGTCTTGGCCTCCTAGTTTTGTCGTTCTAAGCCGGCGTTTCAGCGGTCCAAGTATTGCAGTCGGGTGTGTGTAGATAAGGCGGGATCACTCTGCAAAGTGAGCCATCTCTGTCAGACCAGCACGCTGCATCGTCTCTGATTATTGTATAGTATTGTCGGACGAGGCCGAAAGCAAAGGGTTCTTACTGTTCGCGGACCTGCGCCAACAAAGCGCAAGGCAGGTAGTCCCCCTCGTTCGTTCTGTCAGTCTTGACTTCATTGCCTCATCTTTTGTTGATATCTCGTACCCGTTTGACTGGTTCATCGGTCCTATTGGCTAGCCCTTAATCTAGTCTTGATTGTATTTTATTTTACCTATTCGCATTTTGTTATTGTTTCTCTTGTTTTTGTTCTACCAACTATATCACTCTGGAAACATCCTTCATTTCAATATACCCCCGGAACGAGTTTATATAGCACCGTTCTGGCCCATGCTTCCCATTCGCCTTTGAACCGTGTCTTCAATGCCCGCTCTTCACCTCGGACCCTACTGATCGCACCCATTGTACTCACCAGGGTACACAAACGCCACCGTACGCATGCCGACACTCGCCCCGCCCACACCCATCCCCACTATCTCATCCACAACACCCCAAGACGACGACCCACCACTCGAACCCAGATATCCGTGCAGCGCCTCCACATGAAGCGCCGCAAGACCCGCCGTACATAGCATGAGCCCAGCATACCCCGGATGCCGGACGTACGCATACTGTCCGGACGTGATGAGCACGTGGGCGTGACCGCGTCTGCTGGAACTGCTCCGAGCGAAAGCAGTCGCTTCAAGCCATTTTCCGAGGAAGCTGAACGTTACTAAGTTGACATTACAAACTTTGAAACCCGTCCATCTGAATACTGATGAAGGTAAGGTACTACCGAGCTGTCCTACTCCTCCTTTACTTTCCCCTTGGTATCCTCCATTGTGTGACCCCCTTCTACCATCCGCCTGTATAGCTCTATAATGAGCATACGAGAATCCCGGTCAATGATTGATTTGGGGACAATGCTCATCCAAAATATCTTTCGACCTTTCAAATGATACTTTCCTGGTTCTTCAGCTGGTGCGGCATCTTCCCTGAAGTCAGACAGAACTGAACAAGTTACCACAGCAAAATGGTAGTGGTTATACACTGCAAGTGTGTAAACAGAAAAGAATTGGATGAAAGTGCCCAGGATAAGGGTGACATCAGCAAATGTGAGGAAGTGGTGTGTCCATGAGAGTGTGTTGACCAGAGTTGATGACTGGTATGATCTCCAGTCTTCGGGTGAGAGGATTGATAGCGTATCCGATGGTTCGCCTGAGCCCTTGATCATCGTGCTTCTTTTGATGTCTCGTTGAACCAAGACATGGACCATGCCCCTAATATTAGTTAGAATGTAATACATAGGATGTCAAAGAACACATAATACTACATACATTTGGCCCTCCACATCCTTCATGAACTGCATGAGCAAATACTCATGCTGGTAAGGGGAAAAAAACTTCTTTCGCAGCTCGACCTTGACCAACTTGAGCTCTAGCCAATCACCGGTAGGTGTAGATGGCCGGATTTTCTTCCACTGCGATAAGTTGGTCTTGACTGTGGTAGTGACCTGCCCCTGTGTAAGAAGGCTGATGTCTGGCATTCGTGCCTGTAACAACCCCTGAGTATGGTGAGACCTCTGGAATAACTGATATGAATGCATGAGTGTGCCAACAATGTGAGTAAAAAAATGCAGTACCTGAGCAAATAACGACAGGGATGTTGGCAGCTGGGCATGGTCTGTGCCATCCTGATGATGAGCCTAAAGTGATGGAAATGCACAGTGGCATCAGTCGGAAGGGCTAGGATAGATAGGTAGTACTTGCCATTGTTTCTTCAAAGGGGTAGGAGGGAGGAGGATCAACAAGGGACTGGGTGAGCGATGAGTATGGAGGAAGAAAGGGCTGGAATTCTGAATTGGACTGCTGGCATGGCATGACTGTCTCCATCAGGCCTGCTGGAAATTTCCCCTATAAAATCTTAGTAAATGTTTTTGCCTGTGACATTCAGTCACTCAGAAAGATACTAGTAGACATTGATAAGTCAACCTTGATGTGAGAGGAGGCCATTCAGCATAACCCTGATCATGATCTAGCCAAACCTTCACTTGAAACTCCATGTCAAAATCACTGGACTTGACTGAATACTATACTGGTATCACACCTACCAGTTGAGTCATCCATCATTTTTGCCTCCCTTTGGCACAACCTACATCTCACCCTTCCTTCACGTAAACTGTGCTGGCTGTGCCTACTGAACTACCAGCACCTTCATGACTACCCGCGTCAAAGCTGGTGGTAAAATACCATTCAGTGTTACAGTTGCCATTGATCTTGGATTGATGGGTGCTACTAATGGCCTTAGCATTAAGCTTGGCCCATATGGAGAGGCAGAAAACCCACTTGGACTCAATGATTTCAACACCATCCAAAACCTTATCGAGACCAGGGAGTGCACACTTCATCGGATGAGTTTACCCATGGCATCTCGCTGACACCACCTCCCAGTACATATGATTTCATCGCTCCTTGGTGATATCGCCTATTCAGATTACTTTATTAACGAAAGCTAGCGAGGATACTTTGGCCATGACAGCCTGATCCCGAATACGATGAACATCATGACAGGCTACGATGTTGTGCTCGAATAGTATTAAGACCAGGCCGACGGCAGTTCTCACCAGCTCGAAAGCCTACACTGCGGCTGCAGGAAACCACCAGGCAGGTTTCTTCGTGGGGTTTCCTGGTCAATCCTTGCGTTCATTTTGTCTCACAGGCCAACGGTGATAACTGGTAAACCTCCCGCGTATATGTTTGATGCCGCAAAGTATAATCTAGCACATTATCAATGGAACCACGGATACAGTCCATGATATCACTTATCCTACCTCTATGTGTTCCAGGCCAAACAAACTCTACCAGATACAGTGAGTGAGTTCAATCATCTTGGCCCTGACTCGTTGCTAACAAACCTGATTCTGTCGCGACGTCAATCACTTTAGAATGCCCTCCAATGAATTCGGTGGTCTTGACAACTTCTGGTACTACTTTGACTACGGCCCAGTCGCCAGACGAACATGGTGGGTTCGATGCCGGGGAGGTGAGGCAGAAATGGATGTCAACTGTGTGCCACGTTCCTGGGTGGAGTCGAGCATTTCGTCTCCGAGGCCTGGTCGCCCAATATTGGTTACCGAGAAATCACTGAGTACCGACTCAACCGACTGTCTAGAACGATGTCGACCCCACGAAAATCGCCGGCAGTTGGCGTACGATTGCACCACATTACTCATGCTGGTATTTGAATCTCCACGACGATGATACGTGGAATTATCAGGGGAATGACATCCAGTGTGAACGGAATCATCCCGCTCGCCCCTCCCGGATCACTCGACGAATATCCTCGTCGACGGTCGGCATTTCGAACAGGCTGTACGTATGGGGAAGTCACAGCATCTCGAAACTGGCGTTATGCTGGGCCGGGGACATGGAATGAGTGATGGGAATACCAAAGATGCAGAACTGGTGCGCAGGAAGCAGACCAGGCAAGTGCCCTACTAGTTTAATCTCGACGAATGAGAGTTGACCTGGGGCAGCTGTGCTGGAGAGCAGTGCGTGTGTAACCGGGGAAAAGCAAATGTGGAGTATACGCGAAAGTTGACCTGGCACGCCTATATTGATAGCAATGAGGGGTTTCGTGGTGTGCTTGGCGGCAAACGACGGGAGGGCGAGGTTGCTCGCCAACGAAGTCGCCTTGGAGATTAACTGGACGATGTCGACGCGACGCCATACATAGCTGACATGCGCGGTGCGTCCCCTGCAATCGCACCACTAGTCGTGGAGCGATGCAATAATCTGAGAAAAACCTGTCTTGCTGACGATGTCGTTGATGAACTGGAGTGGGAGTACCGTCGTGACATCCACGTATTCGCATCCCAAGCGTAATGCGAGTTTTAGGAGATCGGTGGCTTCTTTCGTAGCATCGTCAGGGAAGGCGCCGCCTAGCGCACTGCACGGACGGTGAACGCGATGGGGAGGGAGCTAGCGCGTGTCAAACATTTACTGGGGAAGGGATTGGGTTCACGGACCCTACCTTACAGAGCAGATCGACGCATAGCTCGAGCGCATCGGCGCCAGTAGTCAGCTGAGGGATACCTGCCAGGGCAGGCACGATGTCAATGACAGAAAGTAGGATCGTACGTCCTGTGCAGCCTTGGTTACAGCATAGTTTCCCAACTCGTACCCAGCACACTGCGCGAACCATGGTTCGCGACGTGTAACACTCCCGGATCTCCTCGCCATAAACGGGACCCTCGCCTTCTTGGCCGGGGTAAGTTGCCAACCTGTTGGATCGAGAACGTGATGAGCGCATCGCGTGCTGCGGGTGTCTCGACGATCCCCTCTCTAAGACTGATCACCCATCCCATGCCGTGGCCCGTGGGTGGACAAGAGTGCCAGTAATAGTTCGGTCTTGGCTGTCCGAAAGCCTAGCCATCCGTGTGCTTGAACGTAAGCGCGAACGGTGAACATATACAACCACCCGAAATGCGCGTCAAAGTGGAGGAAGGGAAGGGAAAGGGAAATGCACGCGGGGCCAGTTGGCCAATGTGAGACTTGCCAGAGCCGTGCATGCCAATCAGAAGCATGGGTGGTGTCGTTGACGGTGTGAGCGCCTTGGACGGGGAATGCACGACTGCCGCGGGTAGTGGGTGGGCGTGGGGTACGTGGATCCCGACCTGTCGGACCATGAGGTGGCGCGAATAAGGACTGTGCAAGACGTACCTTGTTCTCGAGACCATCCCACCAGTTGGACCATGTCTTTTCGACACCACACTTCTCCTCGATGATGGTACCATCGGTAACAGTGGCAAGCACGGAAAACGCCACTGCGACACGATGGTCGTCGTAGCAATGGATGGGCACGCCACGCTGGAGACTCGCCAGCTGTTTCCTATCCATGACAATACCGTCGTTTTCTTCGCGTGATCGCCGAGGTTACTCCGACCAAAGAACCAGCCAGATCAGCCCTGAGCGCAGCCATGCAACGCATCAAGGACTTCACTGGCATAGTCAGGTTGGTGACGGTGCGACAACGAAGGTGGTTGTGTTGCGTTGCCAGTCAGAACAAAAAACTATTAAAATTGACCTCAGTTGATTCTTATGTAACTATGAGTTTCGACTTGGAACATACTAGTGTGAACGGAAATAATAAGGTGCCTTCAACGACACGCCTTGACCTCATTTCGCGAGGCTACAAACAAACCCGGTATGCCCGCACACTCCGCCGCCTCCCTTCTTCCGCTTAGCCCGACTCATCTACCTCTCAACGCGTATGGGTCTCGTTCAGTCTGTCTTTACACCTTGCACACGATGCTGGGACGCCGGCGACACCCACATCGTCATCACCCCCTCGGGAGTCTGGGCTCACGCACACGCACGCCC